>JANHAO010030033.1:0-10238 GCA_026873985.1 Saraca asoca | reverse complement strand
CTCCTATTACAAACATAATACAATGAATATTACAATAACTCAATATCAATTTCTATAATGTATTTATGTTAAATACTTTATATGACAGATATTAACACCTGGATTTCAAAGAAACTTCTAATGGTAATCGTGGCGTTATCATTTATCAATATTTCCCCTGCACTTGTAGTAGGTATCATATACTCATTTTCAACAGTCACCTTTTTCATTACCGCCCCTCGGGCTGTTACTGTCATTTCGGCTTTTTCCTTTCTGTGTTACCCAGCCCTATAGGCTATTCTTTCAATATTGTCCAGCCTTATAGGCTGTTTACGGATATTACTAGGTTACCAATAGATTTCCAAGAAATCTAATTTTCATATTTACTAATATATTGGTACAGGTTTTATATAGATAATACCTCAGAATAAACTCATTGAGTGTCATCACACAAGAAATCTATATAAATACTTAATTTTCTTATATAAATTATAATTAGTTTCCACATAAACATTGAGTGTCATCACACAAATTTTTAAAATAAAATATGATTAAAAATATTTTAGTCTTCTTATATAAATTATATATCTTTTTACAGTATGATAAATCCAATTTACACTTTTATGAGCAACAACATTATATTGCCTTTTAATTCAAACAACTAAAATGAAATTATAATAGAACAAAATATGATTAGCATTATTAATAATACTCAAAATTTTCCAAGGATATGGAGATTTACCCCAAACAACATGCCAGGGAAGAGATTCTAAGAGTGAAAATATTAGTATAGCAATAAGATTTTTGTTGAGATGACTTAGTTGAATTAAAAAGCAAGCATCCTACACTTTTCTGAATTCTTGGTAATCTGTTCCATACCTTAAAGGAGAATGGAAGATGGTTCAAACAGGGAGGAGGTGAGAAAGTGGGAGGAAGCCACTAAAATCTCACTGGGAACCAGCATTAACAACATGTTAAAATGGTGATCAAATTGATTATGAGATTTAAAATTAATCTTATGATTATGAGAAAATTAATTTTAGATTATTCAAAATCCAACCAAACATAATTTCCTTAGTTTCCATCACCAAAGGACATTTGTAGAAAAAAAAGTAATGGAGCACTGTACCTGCTGTGGCCACAAAGAATTCCCACCACATCTGAGTGCAAAATTTCTAGCCCCTTTCATGGGTTAAATTACGAGCAATTATGAGCATTGAGATGCAGACGTGGTCGGATGAGTTTAATTTACGTCATGCAATTTTTTTTTAATGTTAGAAATGATAAATCATTTAATATATATATATATATATAATATTTTAGATTTAAATTTATAATGAAAAATTTTCAAGATATGTTATTTTTTTATAAGATGTCTTTGGGTATAAATAGAATGTTATAAGGAACAAAAGAAAAGAAAAGCATGTTAAATGCATTTTGTTGAGTGGTTAATTGGTTTACAAGCAATTAATAATCTTATTCTAGGAGTAATCACTTCTCCTTATCTATCAACATCCTTGTGAAATGTCAAATTTTCTTTTATTTTTAATTAATATTGATAAAATTTGACTCATTCAAAACATCAGATGTATCATTTAAATATATAATTATATATTTAATTATTTTTTCATCAATGATTTCATTATCTAACATATATTTAACTTGAAATATATTTCATATATTTTGTGCATGCTTGTATTAAGTTGTATATACTCTTTTGAAGTTTTATTAGGAGAAATATTTCTAATTTTATTATAATATTAAAATTTCTCTTTTTATATTTTAAAAAATCAAATATTTTGATATTATAATTGATTAAATGTTAAAATTTAAAAAATAATTTTTTGATCAATTAAAATACAAAGGACAATAATACTAAAATTTTTAATATTATGATAAAATTAAAAATATATTTAAATTTAAAATCACAATTCGAAAACAATTAAAATGATTATCTATGTCTCAAAATGATAAAATTAAAAATATTTTCAAAATTTGAAATCGTAATTCGAAACAGGTTAAAATAGTTACCGTTGTCACAGGCAAAACATAATATTTTTGGCCCACAGTGTGATATATATAAAAAAAATTTAATTCTAGCCCCTTTCATGGGTTAAATTATGAGCAATTATGAGCATTGAGATGCAGACGTGATCGGATGAGTTTAATTTACGTCATGCAAATTTTTTTTGATGTTAGAAATGATAAATCATTTAATATTATATAATATTTGAGATTTAAATTTATAATGAAAAAATTTCTAAGATATGTTACCTTTTTATAAGGTGTCTTTGGGTATAAATAGAATGTTATAAAAAAAAAAGCATGTTAAATGCATTTTGTTGAGTGGTTGATTGGTTCATAAGCAATTAATAATTTTATTTTAGAAATAGAGCTGTCAAAATGGATTGAACTTTTCAGGTTGATCCGTCTTGCTATGTAAATATGTTGAGTTGGATTAAGATTTTTTCAGTTTATCCTGTCGAGCTTAATGGTAGGTTGAGGCAGGTTGGTCAACTGACTGGGGCGGACTAACTCATTTTGACAATTTTGAATTCGTCGGGTTAACCTTTTCCGTCATGCAAATAGATTAAGTTTAATTAAAATTTTCTCAACTCGTCCAACTGACGAACTAGTCCACCCCACCTCATTTGATGACGGGTTGAGGTGGATGACCGACCCGTTTTGACAATCCTATATAAAAGTAATCACTTCTTCTTATCTATCAACATCCTTGTGGAATGAGTCAAATTTTTATTTATTTTTAATTAATATTGATAAAATTTGACTCATTCAAAACATAAGATGTATTTATAATTGATATCATTTAAATATATAATTATATATTTAATTATTTTTTAATCAAGGATTTCATTATCTAACATATATTTAACTTGAAATATATTTCATATATTTTGTGCATACTTGTATTAAGTTGTATACACTCTTTTTAAGTTTCATTAGGATAAATATTTCTAATTTTATTATAATATTAAAATTTCTCTTTTTATATTTTAGAAAATCAAATATTTTGATATTATAATTGATTAAATGTTAAAATTTGAAAAATAATTTTTTGATCAATTAAAATACAAAGGATAATAATACTAAAATTTTTAATATTATGATAAAACTAAAAATATATTTAAATTTAAAATCACAATTCGAAAACAATTAAAATGATTATCTATATCTCAAAATGATAAAATTAAAAATATTTTCAAAATTTGAAATCGTAATTCGAAACGGGTTAAAATAGTTACCGTTGTCACAGGCAAAACATAATATTTTTGGCCCACAGTGTGCCCGAATTTCAATCGGAAACCAATTGAGCAAAGACTTTAGTTTAACCATTCACTTAATAGGAGATAGACTCCAACGTAATTATAAAGCAAAGGTGGATCATTTGATCAAACCTTTCCATTTTCAAATCATGTTTACAAATTTCCACAAATTTTAAATGTAATAAATGATTAAGAAATTGTAATTTCATTGGTTAAAAATAGGTGATAGGCGTGTGTTATTTATATTAAAATAAAATAGAAAAAAAACTACAAAAATTTAAGTTGTCACGAAATATACATACAATATTTTAAAGGTTCAGACATTGACCAAATCCACTGTATCAAATAATAAAATAATTTTGGATCAAATAAAAAAAAAGAGGAATCTGTAATTTACCCAATAAAATATTTAACCGACATCCAATTATCCGTCTCTCGTGAGCTTACACCGTCACCGTTGAAAGTTATGTTTTGTTACTTAGTAAAAAGAATTCGTATTAATATTTAGTTTAACAAAAAATATATTCAATTTTTATTTTTCTGAGACAGAATATATATATATATATATATTTAAAATATAGAAATTAAAAAGTTTGCATTTTTAAAATAAAAAATAAGAATATAGTTAAAAAAATAATACAATTTATCCTATTATCTATTATTGCAATTTTTCTAAAATTTATTAGATTTTAAAAATTCATTAAAAAATATAATTTTGTATACTTAATACGCATAGAATTTGTACAAAAATACTGCATTTTACATACAAATTTACAAATTTTAAATTAAAGTTTAAAAAATAATTTGCAAAAAATTACTCAAAAAATTTGATTTTTTTGCAAAATTTATTAAAATTAACATCTTTAATTTTAAAACTTACAATGAGCTCTTAAAAAATTTTCAATTTTATATAAATCTATGATAAAATATAGAAGGACATCGGCCAATTTTTTTTCAATCACTAAATTTAAATTTAAGCTTAAATATTAAAGAGCTCCTTTAATTTAAGTGTTCATAAAAGATTTCAAAATATTTTTCTTAACAAAATTAAGAAGTGTTTAGAAACTTTTACATAAAGTAAAAAATATTTGGATTGATCATTAACTCAAAAAAATGAAAGAAATTTTATTTTTTTTGTAAAGTATGAAAAATTATTTATCCATACCGTTATAAGACTTAGGAAAATTAGATTTATTCATAAACAATTAAATCAAGGATATATTAGGTTTTAAGTTTAAGCATAAATAATTTTAAATTTATTTATAAATTATAATTTAAATAAGTTCTATTTTATATGTTTTTAACGAATTAAAATATAAAATTATTATTATAAAATTTAAATAATAATAAAAATATCCTTTTAAAATTTACCAAATATTTTAATAAAATAATATAATTTTTTATAAATTTTTTTAATTATTTTAATAATATTTTTTTAAAAATTAATAATTAAATTAAATATCACATAAAAAATTTATCTCTTTAATTAAAAAATTATATTTCTTTGATATAAACTAAATACCTTTTTTAAGAGTTCATAGAAGGTTAGGTAAAAATTCACAACCTAAAAAAGGTTGAATTTATGCTTCTTTTTCTTACCGACCGCAGTTAACAATAACTATTGACGGTGATAAAATCGATCAACATAAATAAATAAATAAATAAATAAATCTTAAACAGTGCAGCCAAAAACATTATATAAACAGAAGCTGTCACTGGGTTACTCATCTTCCAGGAAAGGCCCTTTCCTCTTCAGCCCTGCATCCTATATTTCTTTCTTTCTTTTGTTTTAGGGTATAATGTCCCCAAAGGTTCTATCCTCCGGAGTCCCTTTTTCTAACCTGCCGGAGAGTTATGTACGGCCAGAATCCGAGCGCCCTCGTCTTTCTGAAGTTTCTACTTGTGAGGATGTTCCCATCGTCGACCTAGGATGCCAAGACAGAACTCGGATTGTCCGACAAATTGGTGATGCCTGCAAAACCCATGGCTTCTTTCAGGCAAGCTCAAAAATTCCTCATTTTACATCTCAAGAGCAGTAATACTTGCACACAAGACAATCCATTTTGACTCTAAAATAAGTTCTATTATGTTTGAATTGTACTATTTCTTTCAATCAAAACTTCTATGAATGAATTAAAATTCAAAATTCTAGATTTTATAAACATGAAACTAAACCAAACTAAACTAAACTAAACTTTATAAATGTGAAACTATGACGTGGACGGATGTAAATACATAGGAGTAATTAGATTCTAAAAGTAAGAATTTGGTGGTTTGTGAAATTGAACTTTAAAAACAAAACAGGTAACAAATCACGGGGTTCCATTGGAAGAGGTGGAGAAAATGAAAGATTTAGCATTTGAGTTCTTTAATCTGCCACTGGAAGAGAAGATGAAATTGTACTCAGATGACCCATCAAAGACAATTAGATTGTCAACAAGTTTTAATGTGACCAAAGAGAAGGTACATAATTGGAGGGACTACCTAAGACTTCATTGCTATCCTTTGGAAAAGTATGTACCTGAATGGCCTTCCTCTCCTCCTTCCTTCAAGTAAGTTCTCTCTTTCTCCACTTGCTTCTCATTTTCAAAATTTTAATTTTAATTAAAGTAAAATAATCATGTATACAAATCTTTTTATACACGTGTCTTTCTTTCTATTCATCTATTCATCTTATGTATCATAAAGTACTTTGAATATCTTGACAAATTTAGATATAGAAAAGGAATATAACATAAATAAAATATCAAGATGACTCAAAGATATTATAGTAAATTATATTTTACCATTGTTTTAGTAGTAATATTGACTATTCAACAAAGTTTTTAGATGGTCATTAGAATTGGCAAATTTTATTTTTAGAATTATTAAATGCTAGATAAGGGAAAGTTCATCATGAAGTGTCGTAATTGTACTTAATATTTTAATTAACTTTTTCTCCCTTGCACGGTATTCTAAAATATCCCAATTAATATTGGAAATACAATCCACCCACATGTCCTTCTCTTTCTTTCCCCATCATTGTTTGCGATAATATCCTATTATCATGGTTTGTTCAGAGTAAAAATAAACGTGGGATTACAATGTAATTTTAATCGTTTTTGAAAATAATTTTATATTTATTCGTCTTCATCATATATAATAAAAAAAATCTCTTTATGGTAAATAAAAAAGTCCAATTAAATAATATAAGAAACAAAATTAGTTTTTTTAATTGAAAGAGCGGTATACTACCAAAATAAAATAAAATTGAAAAAACTCAAATCTTTTATGGGTCGTGCTTCAGTGTTACCTAAAACAAAGGAAGTTCTGATAGATCTTTTGTACCTTTTTTTCAATAAAATTTTTAAATATTTTTGTGTTAGAAATATAAATACTCTAGTTGCACCATTAAAAATAAAATTTTATAAAAAAATTATAATATTATATTTTAAATACTCAAATACTCGTAAAATTTGTATAAGAAATGATAAAATTATGAATTTTTTCTGAAATTGCACCGAAGCAAAAGTCATCTTTTATTGAGTGCTCTTAATGAACCACCAAAACGCTGGCCGAAGTCAGTCCTCTAATTAACACCATTCGTTATAATCTATTTCACGGATAAATTTTTCAATTAATCTATTTTGCAAAACAAATTAATATAAAATTTTGAAAAAAATAAAATAAAATATCTCCATGAATTTTGAAATAATTTAATATAATTAATTTATTTTTATTAATCATACTATATAAAAAATATTGTCATTATAGTTTTTATTCAGAAAATTTATAAAAAAAATTAGGTAATTTAATAAAATATTAATTAAATAATGATAAATATTAATTCTAAATTTTATGTAGTTTAAATATTTAATATATAAATTTATAAAATTAAAAAAATAATGTCCATTCATCTTAAAAAGTTAAATGAAATATTTTATATATTTTTTAAAAATTTAAATTAAAAAAAAATGCGTGTGAGATGGTCGAATGCTGTGGACCATGTGCCATTTTCGTTATTTGCGGTGGTATTGTCGTCATTTACGGCGCATGTGCGTAGGTCTCTCATCTCGTCTAGAAGAGTGGGACAGCTCTCGTCATCCGGAATAAATACAAAACTGTGCCTTCCATTTTTATTTAGACTTTTCCAAGGTCTATATATTGTTTCTAGAAAACAGAAGGATCCAGTATTTCTCTTGTATCAGTAAGATGTCACCACATAAAAACATAATTAAAATTCTTTATTAATAATAAAAATTTTAATAATTTTTATAAAAAATAGATCAAGTAATTGACAACACCAAAATATAATTATATATAAAATTTAATTTTAATACATTTGCGGATAATATTATCACTTTATCAAAAAAAATTAAAATTCTCTTACCATCTATAAATTTTTTTAATAATATAATATAAAAAATTCTCATATATATTTAATAATAATTAATTTTATATAATAATCATTGTGACAAATTGTCAACTAAGGATACATTTGATTCATATGGTAAGCATAAGCTACTGTAAGAAGTTGAATTTTTCAAGAAATAAATTTTTATATAAATTTAGTGAGAAATATTAAAAATTATTTAATTAATATTAAAAAAATAAAATTTTCTTAAAAAAATTTATTTATGATATTTGATTAAATTATATATTTTATAAGAAATATTATTAAAATGATTAAAATATTATATTTAAAAATTATAGATTTTTATTAAGATAATGTGTAAATTTTTAAAAAGATTATTATTATTTAAATTTTATAAAAATAATTTTATATTTTATTATCAAAAGTAGAACTTATCTAGGAGATTATGCAAGTAACTTTTTATATTTTATGAAAAATAAAATTTTTTCAGAAATATAATTTCTCCTCTTTCAAATTAGTAGTCAAAAAAATAGTTTAATTTTTTTTTTTACTTTCTAAGAATTTGTTACAAATCAAATAACTTTTAAATTTATATTTTATATATTAAAAATATAATTATTTTTCTATCAATGATATATATAAAATTATAATTTTCATATTTTTTAATATAATATATAATATAAATATAAAATATATATAATAATATTATATATATTTATTTTAAAGTGGAGTGTGAATTATAAAATCTCGAGATTCCGCGGATTGTGGGGACCACAGATAAGGTAAGGTGGGTTGAGTTAGCATGGGGTGGAGAGATCATGTCCTGTCGATTTTGAAAGAGTAATCGGGCGGTGGGAAAGTTGACAGAGAGATCATGTGCGTCTGATTATTTTCGTTAGATGCTGACTTCACTTTATGATTCCGTGTTGGCGTCATCATCTCGGCCGACCATGTGCATCGCCTTCACATTCCGCAGCAGCGTCCCGACAAATTCACCGCACTCTGCATTCTTTTCAATGCTCACTAATATCTTCCTTCCCTTCATTTTTCCCTGTCTTGTCCTTTTTTTCAACCAGAAAATCTTCATAGTGTATTTTTGAATAGACAGTAAGAGGAAAAAAATTGATTTTGAAATATTTTCAAAGAAAGAATAAGAAAAAGATTTTGGATCGATGATTATAATAGAAAACTTTAATTTTTTTTAATGACACAGTATGATATCAATAATTAATATCTATAATAAAATGTAATTCTAATTTATTATTCATTTGCGTGTTGTCATGTAACAAAAAAAATTATTAAAATAAATTTATTTCTTTATTTTTTTAACGTGTCTTATTTTTATTAAGTGATATAAGATATAAAATCTACAATGAGATTCCACTTTTTTGATATTACAAGTCTTCACCCACTTATACTATGATTGGTAATTGGCATAATGGAGGAGATCTTATAAAGAAAATATTAACCTACGCCAAATTTTAATAAAATATTATAAAGTCTTCACCTATTTCCTTTCCCATGTTACCTACGCCAAGTTTGAATGAATATTAACCTTTTTCTTTTTGTTTTTCTGAATTTTAAAACTTAAGAGTCGTGGATCAACCATACAAATCATGCGTGATTGTTGGAAATTGGTAAAATACGTCACTTGCACTAATCAATGCTACAAACACTGAAACACACTCATTCCACTAAATTAAATCTTTACCTGATTTTTTTGTGCACTTTGGTCTCTCTCACTAACACACTTAAATTGTTAATAATTTCTTTTTGTATGTTCTTCTATAGTGGTTACTAAAAGTGCTTAGTGCTACTATAAATCAATTAAAAGTGCTTAGTGCTCTCTCTTCCTATCACGATTTAATTAAATTAATTTTTTTATTTAAAATAAATAAAATCAGTTTAATTTGGATATTATTATATGTATATGTGTAAAGAATGATACGAGAATTTTCATTTTATCATAATGTAGACCTAATGTGAAGTCCAATTAACAATTGAGCTTTGCAATAAGAGATAGCCTATTCTCTTTGCATGTGTTTCATGTGTCCTGAAATTTACTACTTGCAAATCAATTATTTAATCATTAACTCTGATGCATTGGATATTCAGCATATCTATAACTTTTTCTTTAAGAAAAATCTCACTCCAAATTTGGTTATTTGTGGGCTCTATCCTATTATTTGAGCTATGCTTGATGGTGGGTCCTGTGTTCACAAATCACAATTCCATTGGTTGAGGTTTAATGGGGCTCAAATCAGCCAGCCCAACAAACTGGACTGCTGAAGCCCAATCCCACAAAACATGTGTATACCAAATCCTAATGTTATTATACTTCCTTAACAGGGAAACTGTAAGGAAGTACTGCATAGAAGTCAGGGAACTTGGGTTCAGAATCCAAGAGTACATATCAGAGAGCTTGGGCCTAGAAAAGGATTACATAAAGAATGCATTAGGGGCACAGGGGCAGCATATGGCTGTGAACTACTATCCACCATGCCCAGAACCAGAACTTACGTATGGATTGCCAGGACACACTGACCCAAATGCACTCACAATTCTTCTCCAAGACCTTCAAGTTTCTGGCCTTCAGGTCCTTAAGGATGGAAAATGGCTTG
>JANHAO010030032.1:0-10250 GCA_026873985.1 Saraca asoca | reverse complement strand
TAGTAAGGCTTGTAGGGGGTTTCCTGAAGGAAAGGGATTCCTGATGGTGACCTTCTACGCCGGTCACGGACCTCGGGTTTGGGTCTTGACACATGGTGTCCCATTGTCTATCATATTCGATCGAGGTACCTAGTTCATAGCTCGATTTTGAAAATCTTTCCAAGAGGCCTTGGGTTCATAACTTCACTTTACTACAACCTTCCATCCTCAAACAAATGAATAGTTCAAGTTCTAAAAGATATCCTTTGAGCTTGCATATTGAAATTTGAAGGTAGTTAGGAATGATATTTTCCTTTCATTAAATTTTTCTATAATAACAGTTACCATTTTTCAATTTAAATGGCTCCTTTTGAAGCATTGTATGGGAGAAAATGCAAATCTCCCATTAGGTGGTTTGAGGTAGGTGAGACAAAGTTGTTAGGCCTATATTTAATTCAAGATGTAAATGAGAAAGTTAAGATTATTAGAGAAAAATTAATAACTGCTCAGAGTGGTCAAAAGTAATATATAGATAAGAGGAGAAGGGACTTGAAATTCCAAGTAGGTGACTAGGTATTCTTGAAAATCACCTATGAAAGGAGTAATGAGATTTGGTAAGAAGGAAAAACTAAGTCCCCAGTACATAGGCCTGTTTCCTATTACAAAGAGAGAAGGCATTGTGGCTTATAAGTTAAATCTACCTCTAGAGTTAGAGAGCATCCATCAATTTTTTATGTGTCTATGTTGAAAAAGTATGTCCCAGATCTGTCCTATATCCTTCCATAAATTCCAATTGAACTGGATAGTCATCTGAGCTATGAGGAGCATCCTATAGCTATTGCTGATAAGCAAATAAGAAAATTTTGCTCCAAGGTATACCATTTAGTGAAGGTCTTGTGGAAAAATCATGGGAGAGAATAAGTGACTTGGGAACCTGAACCATCCATGAAGGATAAATATCTTTATCTTTTTGAATACTATATCGCTATGAACTTTTCTATTCTAACATCATTAAAGCTATACCATTAATAATTAGTCTAGTATTTCATTTTATTGTAATGGAACCTTGCTTATAGAATTCACGGGTGAATTCTTTTGAAAGGAAGAATTTGTGATACTTATTAAAAATAAATAATAATAATAATAAATAAAATAAGCTAGTATGTATATTTGTGAAATTATGTGTTATATGTAATAGGAATTAAATATACATTAATTATACTTAAACTCATATTTTTAATTGATGAGTAATATTGTAAATAAGTGTGTTAAAGAAAGTGTTTAAAATTTCTTTCGTGCTTAAAATGTAGTTTTTCCCTTTTCTTTTTCTCAAAAACTTTTTTCTTCTCTGTTTTGGTTGAACAGAGGACAAAACCTTTTGCCTACCATTGTCTTTGATTTTTTTCTCTCTTCTCACCATGTATCTTCTTCTTATCTTCATTTCTTCAACACACCAAGCCCCTACCAACACCAACCCATTGTTAAGCTACCCAATTACCTTACACAGGTGCATGATGACGAAAGAGTGAGCTATTGGTTGGTTGGTTATGTTTTGCCATTGGAGTTTTTGATCCAACTCACCAATAACCTGTCCCTTCTATTGACTAACTTTGATGCTAGTTCATGCTCTCATCATCATTATCTATTGCCACTCCATCTCAACCACTACCATATACTCTTAATTATGAGTGTGCTGTGATGATGGAGACAAGCCAAAGCAGAGTGTGGTTAAGATGGGAGCACGAGGACCTTTGAACCTTTATATGTAGAAAGAAGAATGAGTTTGTTTCCGGAGTGTTGGAATGAACCCTTAAGCTAAAGGAATAAATAATGTGAGGATAGTGGGGCTTGAAGTTCATTTTATCTCTCAAGTAGTTTGATACATCTTTAGGAGTGGGTTTTTCTTTTTTTTCTCTCCAATTTCTTAGCCAGTATGTGTGTTAAGCTATATTTAAGTTTCTATGATGTTAGGTTCCATTTTTATAGAAATTCCTATACTTACTTTTACCTTAAATTAATATTTAGGTGATTTTGAGCTGAGAATATTTCCAAATTGAAATCTATAACCTTAGGCATGAGCTTAATCTTATAACCCCATTTGCCATAGAGGATGGCTTTTATAAATAATTGGTTAAAGTGGATTGTTTAAATTAGATTGCAAATATTAAATGTTAGAAGTTAGCTTTAGAATTAGTTTGATTCGTGTTTAAATTATAGAAAATTTGTAAAGTGCTTGAAAAAGAGGATTCCAAGTTGATATTTACATTTAAGGTTAGGAAGCAAAGTCATTTCTTGACCTTTTATCTAAAGGTAGAAATATTTTTGACACCCTTCAATGAGTGGATAATTCTACTCCTCTTTTTTGGAGTGTCTTTTTCACAAATGCCTATTTTGTTTACTATTGTGAATTTGGATATCATGAATACTATGATTTTCAATAAATTGATTTTTTCTAGTTACTTGCATTTGAAAGTAAAAATCATATGTTGTAACAAATAGTACTACATTATATATATATATATATATATATGCACACACTTCTTTTAAGTATTATTTACTGTGTTATATGTTAAAAACTTTGCTAGTTTGCTATAGTTGGTGATGGAAACTCAAGAGAGCACTCAAGGGATTATTAAAGGCCTTTCTATATTCTAGGTGGACCTATCACAAAAGATAAGGCGAGAGCATTATAAAGGCTCTCCAAGGCTTATGTCAAAACATGTGAAGCAAACATCAGAAGGATGACTTGGGAAAGTTAAGAGTCATATGCACTAAAGCCATGTCATCAAGTGGAGCCACCTAAGCATCCTTACGCCAATATGGAGGACAATGGGCAAGCATCCTTGGGCCAACATGGAAGACACATGGGCATCATATATGGCATCTTGCATGGGCTAATATAAGGCTATTTTTGCGTCACTTATTTGGGCTGTTTGGCTCTATTTTTGGGACACCCCATTTGTATTGTTTGGTTTTGGGCCTTTTTGTGATAGTTTAAGCCTTTATTTTTATTGAGTCTCTAAGTTGTATTTTGGGTTTGTTTTAATTTGATAAGTCCAGCCCATTTGGTTTTGTGATAGCTATTTGGGAAAGCTTGTTTTCTTTAAAATTCATATTAGACACATTTGGTAATTGAAGGATCATCTTCTTGTTAGAGCTTTCTCTCTTAGGGTTCTTGTATAAACTTAAAACTTATCAAAGAGATTTCTCTTTGTGGCGTCAAATTCATCACTTATTACTCTTCTTTTTCTCTACTCTCGAGTGTGACATGAATATCTTTTTTTTTTCTTTCATTTTTGTGGTTGGATTTAGGAAGGTTCATGAGCATTTCTTGTGGATATCACAACAGTGGGTTATTAAGATTATTGAAAAAAGGTATTATATGAAATGGATGATTACATTATTAAATGCTTCCATATATGAATTGATTGGAAATGGTTCTTTACCTTTTTATTAATGCATATTGTTTTTCGTAATATATTGGTATTGAGCTTCCTTGAAAAATTGAAATTTGAATTCTTTGTGAAATTCCTTTAGAAAACCTCTAAGCACACTTGTAAATAGAATTGAATTTGTTGAAGGAATAAGGAGAGAATATCTATTGGAAGAATAAGGTGAATAATAATGATTGATTTCTGTTAGGCAAGGTTGCCTTTAAGAATCATCCATTGGATTCCAACTGTATATAGGAATTTTGAATTTTCCTGATACTCGATTATTTGAGAGATAAGAAAAATTCTTGAAAATGTTATGCTTTACTTCTTATTGTACTTGTTTAAGAAAGTGATAACTTGTGAGAATGTATCCTAATTTAGTCTTAATGCTTGTACCATATTTTAACTTGATGTTTGATATATTAGAGAATTTGACTTCTTCAATAAAATACAACTTTCAATTTGTAAGATGTGTTACAAACTAATATATATATATATATATATATATAAGTATGTTATACTAAACTGCATTTGAATATGATTTGTAAGTAAACATCATTTCCTAAAAAATTATTCATTCACTGAGTTTCTAAAAAACTCACTTCATTTTTTTTTTCATGTTTTTAGAGTGTGAGGCCACTCCTGTTATTCATCCCTATCCATCTTGATTTGTGTCTTCTCTTTAACTAGTTAAACTTTTTTTGTAGAACACAAATACATATTGTTAGTAATATTTTGACAATTGATTAGGTCGAGTCATCCTATATATATATATATATATATGTGTGTGTGTGTGTGTGCGTGATTGTCACCTAACAAATTGTGTACATTGTGATATCTGGACTTGTATTGCATTTTGTCTAATTGTATAGGTCATGAGTAGGGCGTATAGCCCTTAGTTGTTGTACTAGCCTAGTGTTTAGGGCCCACAAATAAGGAAAACTCTGTCAGATTTTTGTTAAAAATATGACAAAGTATTTTGATAGATGTGTTAGTGTTGTTTTAATTCATCATCTTGTGCTATATATTTTTTATTTGTCTAGTTACCCCATTTGTCATATCAAGGGTTTTACTGCATAGTTTAAGCTTGTAGAGAGTTTCCTATATGTGATTTTCTATGCTGATCACGTACTGAAATTCAGGGCATGACATTTTCTTTTTGGAAGGAGCTTTTCACTTGGCAGTTTCATATTAACATTCTTTCATGCAGCAACCTCAACTATTAATCAGATGTCAAATTTTAATTCAAGAATCCAAAGAAAGCAAGCCTCATGCTTCTCAGCTGAATTTTTGGCACACTTTTAAAAATATGAAGTTGGTGTGTAGAGCTTCCTCCATGCCAATGCTTATTATCAAAGTCCGTCTATCTGGAACTTGTTGCCGATCTCTTTACTCCTGAAATATGCTTAAAAGAAAGAATTTATTAAGAATTTGAAACAAGGGAAATGACTACTATTATTGAGAAATAGTTATTTAAGAATATATAAGGGATGTAGCACGACAAAAAGTACCTCACATATGTAATCATATCTTAGAAATCTGAAAGGTATGTATGTCAAATTAAAAGATGAAAGAAAATTAATACAGAAAAGTGAGCTGAATAAAAATTCACATTAATCTGGTAAGGATTTAGGATTGTTAAAGCAATACTCTGCTTTCCTTAATAGCCACAATGTGAAACCCCATAAAGTCCATTCATCAACTTCCTTATAAAGCTCTTGAAGACATGGGAAAGATCCCGATACAGTATTGCATTCCTATTCCTCCCAAGAGACTCAAATGGAATAGTACAAGAGCTACCCCTGTAAAATTCAGGACCAATAACCTTAATCCCATCAAATCTTTGAACTTCTAGTGTCTTAAGATTTGGTAGGAGGCCAAGTGGTGGCAATGAGAAGCAATATTTACAATTTTTCAACTCCAATGACACTTAGTTGGGAAGTGAATAATCTGTAAATCAATCTGGAAATCTTGTACCACAATAATATGTAATGGAGAGTCTTTTAATATTTTTGTGAGGTTGGAGGTTCTCTAGCACATCCCTCGCCCTTTGTGATTGCTTATTATTCCCACACCATTCAAATGATAACTCTTCCAAGTTTATTTTATTTTTGAGCTTGGTTGCTGAAGCATTGTAGGATGCACTACATTTTGCATCTCTAAGATTGACAATGTTCCACCAACACTGATCTTCCCATGTTGTTTGATGTTAGTCTTATTACATTTGCCCATACAAAACGAAGTCGATACTTGAAGATTCTCTAGTTTTCCCAGGTCCTTTGCCATCTTTCTCACCTTAGTTCCACAAACATCAAGTTGACATAAATTGATTAGTCTACTAGAATTTTTTTCTAATAAGAAATAGATCATTATAATTTATTATTTATTAGATTTTTTAAAAATAAATAGTTATAGTTTATTATTGATTTTTAATTTTTGAAATAGATAACTTCCCTTAAAAATTGAGTTTAGAACTTTCAATATTAAAAAAAATTGAACCAATGGCAATAGTGTAATTAAGTCATAAGTAATAGTATTTTTTTAACATTAAATGCAAATTCCTTGAGTTTTTCAACTTTTTGTATAATTGGTGAATTTTGAAGGTTAATCCTTACTTAAACCATTATTGACTAAACAAGGAAAATAATGGATTGACCTATCAATTTGTTAAAACACCAACATCCACTAAATGCTATCATAATCACTTAATCAATACTAGTAAAAAAATTCAATAATAATAATAATAGAATGGAGTGAATTAGACATTCAACTTTTATAATTACAAGCCAAACAAAACGAATTGTATGTAAAACTTGTTTCATACAATAATAAGATAATTGATTAATTATGAACAAAATTGATTGATAATTTATTATACATAATCTATTTTATATTTAATAACATTATTTGATAATTGATTACATAAAATTTATTATTATTTTACTGATATATAGAAAAATTATTTTGTTAATGCTAAATTACTAAAAAAGACAATTATGATATATTTATTAAATTACTAACGTTTCTCATAGTAGCATTTAAGTTTAATGGGGATTTTAATATATAATTGATCACCGAAGGATTTGAAAAGTACAATCAAATATCTTTTAAAAAATTCAAAATTAATTATTGGATCCATAACTAATTGTTGAGGGTGCTAATTACTATATTAAACAAGCCTTTAAGTGGTGAACAGAACACCCTACGTGTTACTTATTACATATCCTATATTTTTTATTTAAACATGGGTCAAGCTATTCACACATAGTTTGATATTTGCTTGCAAAAGACTTGATTTGAATTTGATTTCAAATAAGCCAAATTTAAATGAGCTAAGCTTGATTAATGTACGAGTCAAGCTTGAGATTCATACTACCTGACTCGAATTGTTCATTGAGCTATTGAAATGAACCCAGGTCCACAAATGGATTCATGAGTCTGCGAAAAAAGAAAATGTGAACTAAGACTATAAAATCAAAGCCTGTTAAAATGCAGAGTTAAATCAATACATTTTGTTGGATCCACAATCGACTCCAAACCCAATAATTGGTGGAGTAGTCCATTTTTATTTCACATTTTATTTCACATTCTCATCTTAAATTTTGATCCATTGGAGCATGTGTTTATGAAGCTTCTATACCTTCTTTTTCTTCTTTAAGAAATTAATAAAATATGTAAAATGTGTCCATTTATTGACGATTATATGCCAAATAGATCGCATACACTTCTCTATTTTGTGGGATATTCTTGAAATGTTTTTATTTTTTTTTATTTTCACATACTTTTCTAGCATTAAAAATATTATATATATAATTTTAGAATCTATAATTGTTATTTCAAGCATAAAATTGTTTTTAAAATAATTAAAAGAAGAAAAAGTCTGCAAATAAGTTGATTGGGTTCACAAATTGCAAGCTTTAGGACTTGGATTATCATTTAGCTAGTCTACAATTTTTATGGACTCGTTCGGTCCAATCCGTTTATGATAGATTCATATAGGCTAGTTTGTGGATGAATCGAGTGCATTTGTTTAGCAACTCCAACTATTTGTGAGCTTAATAATAAAAATATAATTTATTTTTGTATTATATAAATAATATACTAATAATAGATTCAATTGTATTAGTAATTGTTGAGGTTGCATGAAGAAGCATGTTGCTTTGGTTAAAGTCATAAGGTTTTTAGTATTTGTTACTTTATGCTAATTATAGTCGTTAGTATTTCATGTATGTGTAGATATTTTGTAATAGATTTAATGTAAAAATAAAAATTTAATGTTCGATTTATTTGTGAAAGGTAAGTTTTTATATACTAAAATTTGAATGAAATATAACTAAAAAAAATTGATTATATTTATGACAGTTTACTTGTGAAAGGCATAAGTAAACAACACCATCAATATAATTTAATAGCAATTTATCAACTGTAACTACACATAGGCTATAATTGATTGCTTATAGTGGTTTCAACATCAACCGTAGCTAAATTTTTAAATTTTTGTTTTGATTTTGTGCAAAACTCAATTTTTTTTGGTACTAATTTAAAATTTCAATCTAAATAATTTACTTAAAAAATCCTTTGAAACCCTTAACTTTCTTTAAGTTTCCATCGAGTTTTCTCCGTGTGTCATCCTCAAGTTTTAACCATTGAGTTTTGTCTGAGCATCATGCTCGACCTTCCACCCTTTGGAGTCTCTCTAAGTCTCTATCGATCAGGTCAGTCCTTATAGCCTTGGATCAAAATCCCTAGCCCATAGGAACAATTATCACTATTTTTTTTTGCTTTATTTTATATTTCCATTGAATCATATGCTTTCTATTTCTCTAATTTGTTCTTGAGTCAGATTAAGAAACTTCTTCCTCGGGTTGAAATCCCTAAGTCGATCGTTTCACAAAAGTACCCTAACAATATGTTCATTACTATTTTTTTGTTCTATTTTAAAAGGTTATTTGCTCTACATTTCTTTGTTTCATTGCATGCAATTAGTAGCTATATAGTTGTTTGAATTTTTGAAGGCTAATGGATTGTTGAAAACTTGTGGACCATTCATGCCTTATCAAGTAAATTTGTGAATTGTCGTACTTGTTTGGTAGCATTTATGCTAAAGTTGACTGTTGGTTTCATAACAGAGTCATCTTATAAATATTATATTAGTTTACTGATCTACTAGCTTGATAAAGGGGATGAGATCAAACTCACTATTTTGTAATTTTAGCATATCATTGTACTCTATTCATGTCTATCCATAGACATTGGAGTTTTAAGAGTTTTAGCTTGTTAACACATTTTAATTATTGCTTTATATTATTGTTTGTCATAATAAAAGTCATGTTATCAAAAGTTTGAGCTCGCATGAATGGTTATATTTGTGTGATTCTATGACTTGATTGCATTTCTTTTCCTTTTCCAATTCTAAATTTTTAATTGTGATCTAATGTGGGGCCTTATTAAGTTGGTTTGATAGTGAGGTGTGAAGGGCTTAATCGTTTGACAAAAAAGTTGGATTTTGATATCATGGTTTGTGAGCTCTTTCTAGGTTGTTAATTTAGTCTTTTAATTTAATACACAAATAAAAAGAGAGACCGAAGGAAACCTCTATAACTTTACATATGTACAAGACTTGTTAACTTAAAATGAAATTATTGTAACCTATTACAAGTTGACTAGTTGAACTCTGTTAGTTATCTTAAAATTTATGCAAGTTAGGAAATGGGACATTCGTTTCACCTAAAATATTTGTATTTTAGTTAAAAAAAAAAAAGTTATGTGTTTTTGCTTGGTTCCTTCCTAGAATACATCTATATAGTGCAGTTCTTAGCAAATGATCTTAGAAATTATGAAGATTCTCTTTTGCTTTATAACTCTCTTGTATTTTATGTTTATTATAACTTTCTTACACGTAAATGCATCACATTTCAGAACCTTTTTTTGATCTTAGAAATTATAAAAATTCTCTTTTGCCTTATGTCTATAGCTTAATTATCTACAGCCTTATATAGTTGTAAGGAGCAAACAAACAATACCACATGTTGGCAGTTCAAAAAACAAAAAAAGACATTCAATGGTATGATATAAATTTCTCTTTGATTTTAGTTTCTAAAGTCTAATATGGTAATTTGAATTTTCCATTGTCCAGCATTTTTGTTGTCAAGACTATTGTTTAGATTTCATACAACCTTCTATTGAATTTTTTACAAGTTTATATTGAGGCAGTTAAAATGTAGTCACTTTTTTTAGAATGCTTAACTCCCTGACCCTTGTTTGTTCAGAAATTACAAACTACATTTGTTAGTAAGTAATTGAGTGAGTGATACACTAGCATCATATAGTTAGAAGCTAGTCGAGATGGACCTATAGATATCAACTAATACACAATTTAATAATTATATTGCATTTGAAAAAAAAAACACCCAAATTTGACCAAGATATAGATGAACCAAAAAAAAAAACCTATTTATGCATTAAGTTACGCATTTTGTAATCATCAAAATCATAAATTACAATGGGTTTTGAGACACTAAGCATTTTTTTCAAGCTTAGCATTTTAAGAGCTAAAATGTCATGCTTCTAGCTGTGTTAAGGTGTTTCTATCATTTGAAGACAATTGGCAACATTATACAAATTTCTACATTTTTGGCCTAATTAAGCAGTTTCTGTAATTTTGGCATAACTTGAGCTATAATTATCCAATTGATGTGATTTTTGCTTGTCGGAAAGATAAGAAATATCCCTACAACTTTTATGAAGAATGCAAGACCTGAATCCATCGATTTGGTACCTGAATTTTGAGTTGAAGTCAGAATCAGAATTCTGTCCAGACTTGCCCGAGCAGTCCAA
>JANHAO010030031.1:0-10270 GCA_026873985.1 Saraca asoca | reverse complement strand
TTCCGTCGGAATTTCCGTAGGAACATTCCAACGGACAGCGTCCGTTGGAATTTTCCGTTGGAATATCCGAATTTTCTTGTAGTGACCTACTATTAATATTTATAATTATTTTAAAATTACAAATATTACATAATTTGTATTAAACTAAGATTCTATTCATTTTAGATAAGTCTTATTTTATCATTTGCGTAATTACATATTACATGACACAAAAAAACATAGGCAAAAAGCATTTATTCTTTGTCAAATAATTTACAAAACAAAATATTCATGCAATGATCACTTATACTAAAGTAAGTTTTCCTTTATTGTGTAAAGGACCAACAAGCTTATCATAATCATCTCCATCACCCTAAGACAAGGCAACAGATTTGAACTATTTATTAACTAGCCATTGCTATGTCAAACCAAATTCCCCCTCCCCCCACTTGCCTTATTTATCAAGCTAAAGTAAATGAGATAACAGTTCCTTTGACCCTTATACTATGATGAAGGCAAAATTTGAGGTAGGAATCAAGCAAAAACTATTGTGATTCTGGTCATCTATTCAGCACTAGAATGTTATCTCTAAAATTGATAAATCTATAAACAAGATTCTCACAAAAGACTTATAAAGTCACACACATATAGCAACTTTAATTGTTTCCATTGGTTTTGGATTTAGCGGATTCACTTCAAAAGGAGTTTATACACAATCATATATGAGATTTACGATTTTCATATTTGGACTTACATTAGTACTTCACCAACCATGATCAAATTTGACGCTACTGATAAAACTACAGGTATAATTCAACAAATGAATACAGAGTAATACACACTACTTACCAATAGCACAAAATTAAGAATACATCTGCAATGATACACTAAATCCAAGTCACTGAATTCAGCATTCTCCATGTCTTGAAATTCAACCGTGTCAGTTGCTAGTTCCCTTCCCATGTTTCCAAAACCATGGCACTAGTCAAGCTCTAGCTTTTTTCCCAGTATATTTTGGACTCTTGAAACAATCAACCAAATTATCATATTCCTAAAAGTTTGCAAAAACACAAATTTAGCATAATCATAATCTCAAACATGACAATATATTAAATTCCTCAAAATGAAGCGCATTAACAAAACAATTAATATTTGACTTGTACAATTGAAAACAAACATCTTCCTAATTATCATCATTGCAATCTCCAGCATACATGTAAAGCTAAATTGGATTGAAAAAGGCTTACAAGTAAACTGATGAAGTAGGTGATTTAGGTACAGTTGATCTTGGGCAATGATGTTCGGTTGTTGTTGAAAGAAGAAGAAGCTCACAACAACAGTTGCCAGAAGGATAATAGCACACCATATTACATACTGAAAGAGAGAAACAACAGCTTGTTGGTATGGCTGCTGCCACTGCCTCTTGTTCCTGACGCGAGTGACGATTAAGCACAAGGGCTTTCAAATATTTCAACCAATGTTTTAAACATCAAATTGAATAGTAAACCAAAAAAATCATCTGATTTGATTGGTTGAATTATTTAAACCAATCATCTAATTAAATGATGTCATCAATATAAATTTATTAAAAAAAATAAATATTAGATAACTTATATTATAAATATAAACTTATATTTCATATAAAAATAAAAAATTAGAAGAAATTAAGTAAACTAATAAGATTTTAGTCAATCAAATTATTTTGTATTAATTTTTTTGTTACACATATAGATTTATCTACTTAAGAAAAAGGAAGTTTAAAAAAACTTCTGATCAATTTTTAAATTTTTGTCGATTCGGACTACTTCAAATCGCTATGACAGTAATTTGGATCCACTCAAATCAAAATATATAATAGTTAGCGATTAAACCGGACGAACTTTTTGATCCAGTCCTGTTCTCAAAATAATCTCTCTTTTATTCCTTCTAAACTGTTTCTTAATGGTTTTTTATTTTTTTTATCATAACTGTTTTTTCATGGTCGGCGTAGGCATCTTTGAAGATAGTAAACAGAATATTGGGCCTATTAGCCTGGGAAAGTTTCTTGACAGTTTGCGTTTCACAATAAGGGCCCATTTACAGCCAATCTAGTCCACGATCTTGATAGTTTGTACTCGGCGTAAGGACCATGTTCTCATGTTCGTAAAACCTTGGACCATGTCTAAGAATTGGAAAAATATTGTTAGCACTGCTGATATTTTAATAGTTTATTTATTATATTTTAACAAATCAGTTATTTTGATATTATGATTAAATAAAACATAAAATTAAAAAGATAGTTTTTATCTATTATATATATAATAATGCTTAAAATATTAGTATTATGAATGTACTAGAAATATTTTTCAAATTTGAATATTTAATATATCAAGACTTTTTTTTTTATTTTTATAGAAAAAATAGTAAATTAGCAATAGATAACATTGTTGGAAGAATTCAACATAATTAATAATTCAAACACTTTACACCTTTGAAAAGTTATCGACACTACTACACTTTTGTGGGAATTTTATAATTATTACGTTTCAATCGAGATTAACATGTGGCTTTTGATAATAAACATGCCGTTATGTCTGGTAAAATTAAAAAAAAATTGAAAATATGATTGTGATGTGATTTCTTTTCCATGTAGATGCACCACGGAAAACACAAAACCATAAGAGGCATATTTTAAGTTTTATAAATTACGAAAGAAAACAAATAGCGTAAAACAAATCACATTTTCTATTTTTGTTGCCATCTATAATTCGATGGACACAAAGTTTAAAAAAATATATAAATTTATTAATTATGTATTTACAATTATAAGAATAAGTTGCAAGAAAAACATCACTATGAAAATAATAGGATGGATAATGAAAGATGTTATATCATTTTAATAATAATTTCGGCTCTATTTATTTTGATAAAAAATATCCTCATCAGAAATAATCTTATTTATTTATATATATAATTATAAAATAGTAAAATAATTAATTTTTTTTATTTAACATTACATGTGAGAAATATAATTAAAAACAATATTTACTATTTCAAAATATAAA
Source organism: Saraca asoca (assembly GCA_026873985.1). NCBI lineage: Eukaryota > Viridiplantae > Streptophyta > Magnoliopsida > Fabales > Fabaceae > Saraca > Saraca asoca. The sequence goes on along the minus strand of JANHAO010030031.1, from coordinate 7,247 downwards.
TTATTTTTTCTTATTATTATAATATTATGTCTAATTATTTTTTAATTATAAGATATACAGATAATATAAAAATTATTTATTTATATATAAATTATGAATTTTTTTTATAAATAATGTCTTTCGATAAAAAAGATAGAACCTTCATTAATAATGAGTTTGGTATATAATATGGTATCAAACGTTAGATAATAGGAAACAAAAAAGAAAATTGACAGGAAACTAGATAAACAATTCATGAAGTTTATGTAAACCAGAAAACCACACAGGTAGAAGATGATTGATTCTAAATCCAATACTTATTATATGTACATTTATTTCATAATGGTAAATTTTTTTGACATGAGAGAAATGTGTCAAAAATGGTGTGTACTGAATCGTTTTTTTTTTTTTTTGCACAAAAGAAGTAGAAGCAATTGAAACATCTAAACATGAGCTTGGCCTCAACATGAGGAGACAACTCATGCATATTACCACGTGAGTCTTCTCCCCATCTTTCCGTCTCTCCCTTCTCAAAGTGGGTCCGCTTCAATTTAAAAAAAAAAAAAATCAAAAGTGAAAATTTAGGAAGATAAATATAAAAATTTTCTTTGTAATAAAATGATGGATTCATTGTAAATTTAAAATAAAAGATAATATCTTTATTTATAAAATTCAAAAAAGTTAATAAATAAAAATATAAAATATTCAAATCCTTTTCTTCTATCATCAGTTATTTATTTTTGTCTCTAATTTATATTTTTGATTTAAATGAATTTTGATCTGATTTCGATCTCTCTAATTTAAAATATTTAATTTTTTTTTTTAAAATATTTTAATAGATTTAATTTTAATTTTTTATTAAATTATTATCTAATTATTAATAAAAAAATGAACATTAAATTAAAAGAAATAATTTTATTAAATATAATATGTTTTTTATGCTCCAATATATATTATTTATAGTTAATTATACAAACACCAATATAAAAGTGGATTAGTCTATGCAGCTACTTGCATCCATGGTCTTCTGCCATCAAATGACTTTCATACCCCCATCTCTCTGTATGTTTTGCATCCCACAGCCAGTCTTTGTTTGGTCACATGATAAATACCAACCTTTTAAGGTGCAGGAACTTTCTGGACCCATTGATCATTGTTAAGAGGTCTTTTCGGAGGAATTTAATTTTATTCTACTGGGTAAGTAATTATGAAAACCATAATAAAATTGTAATTAATTAGAAATGAAAATAACTTTTTTATTAAATATTATGCCAGGTAATTCATTTTTAAAAAAAGAAAAGAAAAAAGAAGTAAAAATTAGAGAGAGAATTAAGGAGAAACAATCTTCTGGAATTATGAAATTAAACAAAAGATGGCATGTGATGTGAAATTGATGTCACTCTCATTGGACATAAAATGTTTTAGTGGGGTAAGAACCATGGAGCATCATATTGGAGAGTTGCTTCCATTGGGATATCAACGCTATCTTGTCTTCTATATGTCTCCTCGGAATGTAAAAAGAAAATTCTTAAATACATAAATATTTATAAATTCATATATATAACTATCCATATAACTATAACCTCAGTTTGGATGTAAGGAGAAAAAAAAGATGAAAGGAAAATAGGTAAACAAAATAGATATAGAAAAAAAAAGGAGGAAAATTACATTTTCACTTCTGGTTTGAATTGGTCCAAAGGAGGAATAAAAAAACAAAACTGAAAAATCATTTTTTTGAATAAAGAAAAAATATTATTACATAAATTGACTTTATTACCCTTATTTGCATAATTATGTAATTATGTATAAAATAAATATAATTTTATTTTTAAAATATTCTTTTCAACTATAATACATTTCCTAATTTATATATTATAAAAATACTAGTTATACATATTATTATTTTTTTCACGCTGATTTCTCGCATATTTATATATAACAATGTTTACATTAAGGTGACTTCATATGCTAAAGTCATTTTAGTTCAATATAGTATTATGCGTATAACACTACATTATTATAATTTCAAATTTTAATATATTTTCAAGATACGTAGATTAAAGTAATATTATTATATTTTTTAATTTTAATATTTTTTATTTCAAGTTGACTTTACATTTTAGTTCAATGCTAAACCTTTGAAATTTTTATTTTTCCTTCTAACTCTTCCGCTATTATTAAGAGATAGAGATAAAATTTTATATACATTGAAACTTAGAATATTTTTTATGTGTAATATAATCTTTAAAAAATTGTATTTGTACATGTACATTGAAAATTGTATCTAATTTATTCTTATTATGTGAAAATAAAAATACGCATTATGACTAAAGTATATAAGTATTTTCTCATAAAAGTTACCTTCTAGAAATACTAGCATAAACCTGTTGACAGCGAAAATCGATCAATAGAAAAAGTCCAGTGAAAATCCAAACTACAAGTTGTAAGCATGTGTATAAGAAAGAAAGAGATAGGAGAAGAAGGAGAATAATGAACATTAGAAGCTTTTTATCGTAGTTCAGCTAAAGTCAGTGTGACTCCTACATCCACGGTGGTTTTATATTAGCTTTGTGTAGTAGTTTCTCTATTCCATTCAATGGAGTTACAATATACAAGCTCTTTCACTATTTTAGTGGGTTTTTGCATATATTTTCACTTACTTTTCTCAATGATCTATTCCCCTTATTTATAGAAGTGGGGAGGGTTACAAGTGTAATTTGACAAATAGCAAAACTATCATTTCTGTTACTATGAGCAATAAATGCTTGGCATTTCACTGTTGGATTTTGGAGGCTAATGTGTGGGTTTTGGGGGCTGACTTGTCAGTTAGGAGAATGTGCCTCTAGGTACTGACTAGACCTTGGCATTCCGTACCCAACGCTTGAGGCAACTCGCTCAGTAGTTCGAGCTTGTGCTAGGCGATCCGCTAGTTATAAGGGTTGGTTTCGCACTTGAGCTCAATCGGAATGGGTTTGCTGGCAGGTGGCTGGGGCAGCATACTTCACTTGGCGAGCTAGAATCCGTCCTCAACGAGCTGGGATCTCTGTCTCAGTCTTGTCCTGTGCTCTAGGCTCATGGCTAGCAAGCTGATGCCTCATCCAAGTGACCTCAGTTTTTTGGATGATCTGGGCTCTTTCTGCTTGAATTTGTTTCTTATTGGGCCTCAGTCAGCCTATTTTGCATTGTCCAAAAAATACCATGACATTAGCCCCCCAACTCTCAATTTATTTTTTTATTGGGAGTTGTAGTTCGTTGGCAAAGTCCTTGCTTGCAGTCTACGGTGTTGTCAAGTCCTTCACCTATAGTTTGCCATATAGTCAAAGTCAAAGTCTTTACTCACAACCTGTTGTGTTGTCATTTCGTGTTTCAAACTCTCAATTCATCTACACTAGGCCATACCTCTTATTGTACATGTTTTATGGCTATTAGAATAGTGATCTTGCTTTCTTTTAGACTGTTCATTCAAAATCATTTGAGTATCCTCTGGATTTTTTGGTGAAGCTAGGCTAGTCTATATAAGGCATGAGAAGTCCCTTTCCCTACTTCACGGAATAACCAAATGGGTACATTGACTGAGCCTCCCATATCTCTGAAGTGCTGGCCTTCGGCGAAATGCTCTGAGGCATGTATGGTCTGCTACATGAGATTGCGAGGCGTGAATAGCCTGTTGCATGTGGTTCCCATAGAGAACTCATCCTTGAGGACTCTGGGAATTCTTTCATAATCTCCTCATGGTGCTAACAAGTTTAGCTCCTCCTTTTTTGCTCTTTTATCCTCTGGCAAGCTAACTATTTAGTTTTTGCAAGCGTTTAAGAGTTGCAAGACTGAGGGAGGAGCTTTCAGCTTGGGAGGAGGATAAGAAAGAGGAGTTGGAATGGTCTAGCTTACTTGTTGACCCTGTGGCTTGTTGGAATTTAGCCTTTCCAACTATGTTTTTTTGCCTACTTGCACGATGGCGTTAGGCATCTCCAGGCTTCCAAGTAGCTTGATGAAGCTGAAGGATGCTTTCCTTCCTTAAGAGGACTAAGGGGAATTTGAGCAGCCACCCTCCTTGTCTCAAATGCCATTTCTTCCATCCCAAGTGCCTCGAGGGTGCTCAAGTTGGACAAGCCATTGGCTCGGGTGGAAGTTGAGGAAGGGTTGGAGTAGTTCAGCTTACCCGCTTATCTCACGGTTCTCTAGGACTCAACTCATTAGTCAACCATAGGTTTGCTTAGATTTGAAAGTTCTAGCTCTCAAAAGGCCAGTTCCTCTTGCTTATTATTGTCGCAGGCTTATTCTGATTTTTGTACTTTGAATTTTTCATATGTAATCTTGCCTTATTGAAAGAGGTTTTGTAATGAAGCTTTACATTTTATTTCTTGTTTTTCCCAAGCACGTCATTTTAGCAATTTAATAGGTCACAGTTGGCAACATGAATAAGTCCCTACAAACTATAACTCAGCAAATGTTAGATAAAACGAGTGCTTGATAGGTCAATTAACCTTAAATAATATAGATAAAATTTATATAAATAGGCTCGGGCCAATAAATCATGACTTAAAAGGATATGTGCCATGTTGAATAACCAATCGATCATATTAGCCCATAATGAATAGCAATGAACTCAAGCACCGGAGTGCCTCTGCTAGCGATGAATTTGAACACCAGAGCACTTGATCTAGTAGCAAGTTTGAGCATTGGAGTGCTTGAGTAGATCACACAGATGCGTCTAAGCCCGTGCAAGAGTTTGGTGTTCAAGAAGGTCACAAAGATGCACCTAAGCCAGCATTTCTCGAACTCAGGGTCTCGATGGGTTGCACATATGTGCCTTAGTCCACATAAGAGTTTGGTGCCCACCTTAACTGGCACTTCTTGGACGTGGAGTTTCAGTGGCTCGTACGGATGCGCCCTAGTCCATGCAAGAGTTTGGTGCTTACATCAACTAGTACTTCTTGGATACGGAGTAAGTCGGGGGCTGTAGCCCATTGCTCATAATCTATGATCTCACGGTCCGTCTGGCATGCTTCTGCTCACTTTGTTTATGACTCTTGGGTTTCTACCACTATCCTGTGTAATCATTTCTGCCTCGATAAGTGTCTTTGCCAAGCTAATGATAACTCACAACTAGCATTCAGTGAATCATCAGATTACAGGTATTTAATGGGTTCCCAAATCCGATGGTAAGTCTTCGTGCGATATAACTTGAAGAGAACTCCCTTCCCCCCTTTATTATCATTTGAAACTCATAGCTCTTAGACTCTCCTTCTTTATCTTCTCTGTTAAGCTAACGTTTGGTCGTCTTTGTTTGCTACTGTCAGCGTTGTTCAGGCCTACGGGGTTCATGATTCGAGTTCTATCCTTTGAAATTCAGTTCTACACACTCCTCAAACCTTCTTCTCTAATAGGAATAGTGAGTTCTATCTCTTTAATCTGTGATCTCTGTATGTTGTTTCATGGTTTGTATGAGGCTTGTTTGCATATGGTTGGAAGGTTTGAAATGTTAGTTGAAGCTAACTACTTATGCATTTTTTTATGTTTGGTTTGTCTCTCTTGTTTGATTTGTCAGTAGCCTTTAGGGTTTTTGATCACCATTTCAAATTCCTCATCGATTTTTTAGGTTTTAGCATCCCAATGGTTGAGTCTCCCTTGACTTTTAGAGTCTGGGACCCTTGACTTTTAGAGTCTGGGACTTAGATATGGTGACCTGAAGCGTATATGTGGCCTACCATACAGAAAATTACTAGTCTTAATTTCCTTGGTATGGTCTGTTAGTCTGAAATAAGTGCTCTAGAGTCAATTTGATTGGGCTTTATTGCATCTATGACTATACTTTCTATATTGATTTGGATATTATAAAGGTTGTATATTCATCTTGTATTGCATGTCATGTTCATTGCATAATTAAGATGAAGTCCATGGTGAGAAATCCATCTAATTAATCCTGTAAAAGAGTTATGGGATTGTGAGGGTGATTTTCAATGGTTAACTTCTGCACTAAAATGATACTAGTCAAAATCTAATAACTGGGCATTATTAAGATCTGTTGAGACTAGACAATGTGCTATTTCTCATTTGATGAGCAGCTAACCCCACAGGCTGAGATGTAAGTGAGTTGTAATTGAATACACACGTGGACATGACTCAATTAGTTTGGAGAAACGTAACTAATAATCGTGATCGTGTCTGACCTATTTGGAGATGCTATAAGGAGCTACGTCATTAGTTAATCTCCAGTGGTGATCGCATGACTAATCCTTTAACCTGAGATTGTGAGATATCTTTTGTATGAAAGGTTATACTTTGACTAAGTCAAATATGACTCTAGCCATGAGAAAATTATAAAGGCTTGTGTTAGGTATTTCTGAAAATACAGTTAGGTATTACCTAATTAAGATGGGATTCATTACTACTCTTTTGAGTGATATCCGATGGCCACTCAACGAATTATTATGATGGATGAAATCCTTGTACGAGGTTGAATCGTCGAGACTCAAATTGGATTTGAGTGCTCAAATTCATATGAGTCAAATAATTCATGATGTTAAGAAACTATGATTAGTTATAGAGGTTGACTGTCATCCATACCTTTGACTAATCCAGATATGATAATGAAGGGATTGTATCATGCATTAAGATCATTCAAGACAGGCTTGTCAGATGGCTATGAGGATGCTCTCGTCTAAAAGGTTTCTACATTGCTAACCTCACGCCTAAATTGAGTAATGTAATCTTTCGGTGATTTGTCATTTCGCTAAAAGACTGTCGCGAGGTGGCAAGATGACATGAGATGCCTTTTTAGTGCTTTGTATTGATGGAGGAATCTTGTCTAGTATTCCTTCTAGCTATGAATGTTGCGAGCTGGAAGGCTTCTAAGCCATGTCCTAGATATTTCTCTAAGGGTGGCAGGGAAAACATGACATTTGACTAGCAGATTAGCGGTTTGGAGATCCATTTAGACATTAAGCGCATCTAAGTGGTTGTACGGGTCACTATCCCCATTATATGGCAAGATGTTATAGACCCTAAACCTATAAGGAAAAGGTTTTGTTTCAAATTTTCTGGTGAATGGCATCCTCTCCTCAAAACTGTCTCAGCTATTTTGAGCCATAAGTCTTTTATCTAGCTATGACACCTTTTAAAACAGCTCTTCGATCACTGGGTCCTGAGTCTCGGACCAATGGCTGGTGGTTTGCCGCCTCCTATCTGTTAGTCTGGATGGGTGCCCTAGACCAATTTGATTGAGTTCTAGCGCATCCTAGACTATACATTCTGTGCATTTGGATATA
>JANHAO010030030.1:0-10240 GCA_026873985.1 Saraca asoca | reverse complement strand
TTTGATAAATAAAATATTTTTTATTTTTATTATTTTATAATTATTAATATAAGTAAATTAGATTATTATTATAAAAGTATTTTTTGTTAAAATAAAAAAAAACTTTAATTAAAAAAAAAAAACAATAATGGAAAGACAGAGAGACACACTGTCTCGTGTATGATGCATCCTGCGGGGTCTGGCTAGGGCTTCACCTGCTTATTTACAAGCTTGCAAACCTCAAGCCAAGTGTAGAGCGAAGATATTGAAGTTTGAACTGAAGCTTCCTAATTGAAGCAAGGAAAAGAACGAAGCATCATGGGAAGAGAGCAACAGCAACAACAGCAGCCGGTATCATACACAGTGGAGCAGCTGGTCGCCGTTAATCGCTACAATCCCGACATCCTTCCTGATCTTGAAAACTATGTCAACGAGCAGGTCTCTATCCCCTCTATTTTCTTTGTGTTCAATTTAGGTGTTTCTTTAGTGCTAAATCACTGTGTTTAATTCTAAAAATTTTCGGGCCATGAAAAGTTTATTTATTTATTTTTTTAATGTCGTCCTTTCTCAATCGAGTGTGATTAATTGAGGCTGAGATTTCGTGGTTTGGTTTTCTGAGTATAGTGGATTTGATTATCTCTTTAAAAACTAGTTTTGAGGAAGATTGTTGAATTTATTAATGTGTTGAATGCTATTGTTTCATGCGGGTCTAAAATTAGGACACTGAGGAACGATGACAATACCAAGAAAGCAGCTAGCTTTATCGCCAAAATGAAGCTAAAGGATATAAACTGTAGCTTAGCAGCTACTCCAGAAGAAAGTAAGTAGAAGTAGGGAACCATCAGGAGATCCATTATGACACCTTGAATAGTAGTGTACTGCTGGGGAAGCATGGGGGAAAGAATTTTATTATTCTCATCAATAATATTTCTCGTCACACTTTGTGTTTGAATTCAGACATTAAATTTTCACTCTGATTTGTTTTCATCTCAAATTTAGAATATAAAAAAGAAATTTGATGGACTTAATGCTAATGGTTGCTACTACATTTTCATTTCTTCCTTGTCTATTATCTAATCAAGCTGGCATGTATTCATTTTTCCCCCTTACTTTTGTACTGTTTCTATTTCATCTCCTTCAAGTACAACACAAATGGTAGCTGCTGGTGTGTAAATTTTTTTCCCATGAGTTGTAACTTTGTCTCCCCTACCTATCTCTGGATGCGAATATACCAAATAATCCCAATGTGACTTTTTCTTTTATCCAATTTCTTTGTTACCAGGTTTCCTCAGAAACATACAGCCTGGATGCAAATCTCTGCCTTCTTCGCCTTTACCAGGTATGGTGCATGCTGTCCTACTTACTCCAGAAGTAGAGGGATAGAGAATTATTCTGTTCCAGTATATCAGAAAGACTAAGTTTTCCTTTCTTCCATTGTTATAGTTCTTTCTTTCTTAGTGAATTCTATTATTTTATTCTTTCTTCCTTTTATCTCCTTTCTCTCTTTTCAAGTTTTTGTATAAGATCAATGGCGCCAAATATAAAAAGTGCCATATATGCTGTTAATGGTTTTTTTTTTTTCCTTCATTCTTTTATTATTGCAGTTTGAACCAGAAAGAATGAGTTCCCAGATTGTAGCCCATATATTGGTTAAGGTCTGTTTAAGCTTTTGAATTTTAAGATTTTCTGGCCGTGTTCAGTTCTCATGAGTTGGAAGCATATGGCTAATCGGTATAACACATGTTTTATGATTAATTTTCTTCTTTTGAACAGGCACTCATGGCTATGCCAGCTCCAGACTTCAGCCTGTGCCTTTTTCTCATTCCAGAACGTGTGGTATAGTTCTGTCAATATATTCTTTCATTTGATGCTTATGTTCTTGTTCGCGGGCATACATAACCAGAATTTTTAGTAATTAAGTTGCTCACGTTAGATTTTGAATAAGCAGGAATTAATAGTCATCTACAATTTTATGAGTTTTGCTGAGTTAACCTGTAAGCTTGAGGATGGGTGGGTGGGTCGGTGGGGGGATGCTAATCGGTAGGATTTGTACAATTCTTTAGTTTTCATCAGCTTTTTGAAAAGCTTTAATTTGCATACGAAATTCCCAACTCTATCAGTCACCCATTCATTCCTTTTTTAAATTCTAATAATGCAATTTCATTTTTTTTAATAATTTTTATTTATTACGCTTCTTAGCAAATGGAGGAGCAGTTCAAGACTCTGATTGTGCTGTCACACTATCTGGAGGTATGCATTGGCTTTAGCTGTTCAACTGCTTGCCTATAATCAGGGAGTAATCCATGTCTGTTTCTACTTCAGACTGGAAGATTTCGTCAGTTCTGGGAGGAAGCTGCAAAGAGTCGTCATATAGTTGAAGCTGTTCCAGGTAATGACTTGTTCTAATGTATTGGGTGATTGTTAGCTATTATTGACTTAGGAACTGTGAAGAGTATAACCTATAGAATTGAACAGTTTTATTCAAAAACTTCATAATTGATTTCATACACTGTTTGGCCAAGTGCCATTTTGGAAGCCTCATGATCCTACTAGAAGACAATGATTAAATTTGGTTTTCATGAAATTAGGTAGATACTATTTCCTATCTGACTTACCCTGCATCTTGCACATGATAGTTCTCTATAGAGCAATTTTGTATACTGTAACTTTCTTGCACTGCGGTGAACTCTTTGTTGATGCTGTTGAAATGCCTTGTAGCTAACGAGTTTTGTGTCTGTTAATTATGTGGCTTAGTCTTTAATATCCTGTTTCTTTTGAGGATGGTTCATCGTCTCTTCTTTTTTTTTGTTATCTTTTCCTTCTCTTAATAATATTTTCTTTTTCTATGAAAAAAAAAAAAAACTAATGAGTATATTGTCGAGTGTTCTAGTTTTAACTATTTTCTTTCTGAATGCTTATACACTAATACTAGGAGTCAACTGCAGGATTTGAGCAAGCAATTCAGGGCTATGCAATTCATGTCCTTTCCTTAACTTATCAAAAGGTTCCTAGATCTGTGCTTGCTGAGGTAAGCTGTAATTTTGTTCATTGGAAGCATTGATTTATTTATTAATGAAATATGGATTTGTCCTAGCTAGTGTTTCCCTGCACAAGGTCCAGTTCATATTTTCTCTAGTTACAAGTTGAATCCATGCTTGATTTGGTGCATATATACACATTAATAATGTAGCAATTTCTGATTTACACCATTTATATAAAAGCCTATAACCTTACTTTTTAGATTCCAGACGTTTAGCAATTCCTGAAAACTTTAGCTGCTTGTGTCTCTTATTTTAACTACTAATTTTTGCATCAAACTATCACAGGCCATCAACATAGAAGGTCTATCATTGGACAAATTCCTTGAGCAGCAAGTAGCCAACAATGGTTGGGTGATTGACAAAGCGCAGGGCAAGGGTCAACTCATCATTCTGCCGCGAAATGAATTCAATGACCCTGTTTTGAAGAAAAGCACTGCCGATACTGTACCATTGGAGCACATTACACGCATTTTTCCTATCCTTGGCTGACCTTTTAGTGAGCCGCTACAGTTTTACTTTCAAAGGGAGATTTTGAATGAGATTAGTTGGAGCAAATCTTGCAGTCTTTATTTGCTTCAATTTAAGAATTGGTGTATAACTACTTCCATTTACTTATATTTTGAGGTCATTTTGAAATTCAAAGTTAATTTAATTTTCCTTACTAAGCATTGGAAACTGGTTCATTAGGCTGTTAGCTGTTACTCCCTCTACTGTGTACTGTTTGTCTAAACACTAGTTGGCTTAGAGAACATGAACTCACCCCCACAAGATCTGTGCTGGAAATATTAAGTGAAAATATGTGGAAATTAATAGAAAAAGAAAAAGAAATTACAATTAGGAGTGTATCTGGATAAAAAAAAAATAGCCTCCTTTTTTTGGTTTTTTTTTGTATGGTAGTAGATCAAATTAAAGCCTTGGTAATTTGTGGCTATGCCTTTCTGATAACTGATAGGTCATCCTAGGGATATTCAAGAAAAATTTAAGTCCTATCAGCTTGATTTTTTAAACAGCAACTGCTCAAAATGGGGAAGTTAAATCATTTTCAGAGAAGCTATACAATAAAGATGATCATGGTTTTCCAATATTCAAGCTCAAATATCAGCCCCAAAGCCATTACAGGTTTACTGCTTCAAGTTTCTATCACTCATTATCTATTACCAAACAGAAGAGAGAAATGGTGAAAAAAATGGATGCCATGTTTGTGTCCATGATTTTCCACCTGTGATTCGTCAGTTGTTATTATTTAGTTTACTGATATTGTTGTGACTACTAATATTACTATTCAGAATTTTATACATGTGGAAAAATACAAAATCTCGTTCAGTTTTAGAATGGTTGGATTTTGCTTCCTTTTAACTTCAAAAATTTGAAATTAAAGTCTTAAATTATACAAAATTTAAAATTAATATTGATTATTCACTTGATTATCTGATGTATTAAATTACATGATAACATATACTAATAAAAGTTATGTAATTTAATAAAATGACTAATTAAGTAGATGATATGTATTGATTCTATTTTTTTTTTTTTTGGCATTAGCCAAGCTATTATTGCTGTTACCATGTATTTCTTACTGATGAGTTTTCACTTCTTACTGGTGATTTTTCCTTGATTGAATATCCTTCATATATCAATCACAAATCCTTCGTGCAAGGATAGATCCTTTTTCTCGAAAATAAGCCTGATTATCTTTTGTTCATGTGTAATTTTCATTGCTCATCCTTTTCTAACCCATGTGCGAAAAATAAACTTGCTTTCAATATATTTGATGGCAAAATAGTCTGTACCATGGACACAAAGGAATCAAAGAATTTGCAAACTGAATTTTTAAATCTGATTGATACTGAGAAAAATGAACTTCAATTGGACTTTAGAAACTCCTGCTCTTCTTGAATCTTGCTGAGACTCCAAAAGATAGCTCAAAATTCACTGCTTCAGGCAAACCCAATATAGCAGTGTCAGTTCCCATGATATGCCTAAGTTATACAGACAAATTATTTAAAAGAATGATTTGTCTGAAATTCTAAAAGTGATGTTCTAATGAGCAAGGTAACAATATTTACAATAGTGCACCTACTATGATCATCAACAGACGAAAGAACAGAAGCAATGAGCTCAATGAAAGAAAAAAAAAAAAAGAATTTTACAACCGTTTACTATTTACTCTTTTCTACCATGGCTTCAGGTTTGATTCATAACAAAAGCAATGCTGCAACTCTGATACACCTAGAGCCCGGAATTGCTTCTTGGATCAGCATCTTCTGGGAGAACCCAATTGTCTGTTTCTTTCCCTTGTCATAAGCTCTCTCTATAGTCTCTTCTAATCAGCATATTTATAGCAAACCAAGTCAACTAGTTGTGGATTATGTATTAGTGCAAAGGATCATTATGCCAAAATTCAGTGGCAAAGCGTCTGTCCATAATTAACCCATTGTACAAAGCTATCTGGAAATTCCTCCAGAACATTGGACCGTGCACTGCCATAGGACATGTCTGATCCGGTTTGATGCCTTCCCTGAGAATTAAACTATATTAGTAACTGACATAAACAGAGTCGTTCACATAAGAGTATTTTTCTTCTATCAGAGAACCAATTTGTACATGACATGACATCAACCTTATACATGTCCTAAATGAATAACAATAAATTGTTGCACACACATAGTATTGCCTGATATCAGATTGAAGCAGAACCTACTCTTACAGGTCCAAGAACAACTAGACGAACATTCCAGACATATGCTACAAAACTTTATATAATGTGGACCAGCATGGATAAATAGAAAGGACAATAAATCTTGAGAAAGCATTCAAGTGTTAGTGCGATTTGTACAAATGTACTGTACCAGAAAAGGCTGTACCTTCATGCTGGAATTATATTCACTGGAGGGAGTTGTCTCACCCAACACCCCATTGGCGACATTCTCTGATGAAAGCCCAGCAATAGGAGAGTTCGTAATTGATAACCTGCATCCAGCACAAATTTTAAACATTTCAGCAACCATGAGAACCAAACAAAATTATATCATATAACTCATACGCTGACACTCATCCAATATACAAGCTTGTAATTCTTATTTATCTTAGTTCTATTAAAAAAATATATCTATTACTTATCTTAGTTTTCACAAAAAACACTTAATTAAATTAGTCTTTTTCTTCCTGCTTATCTTGTTGCCTTGGAAGATGCCCCTATCAAAATCCTTGCAGAAACTACAAAATTTTGGCCCGCACTTGTACAATTGCCTAACTGGAATATGGTGTATCATTACCTCTCACATGGCTCTTCCTCACATGAATTTCCTGAAGAAGATAGCCAATCCAGGTCAACAAAGTTGGAGCAGCTAAATGAATCCCCATGCTCAGAATAGTAAATATGCTCTGTTTCAAGGCAACGCGCTCCTTGTATCTCCCCAAAAAGCTGTCTTCGTGGCATTGAGGGAGTATACCTACTCAAACAGAGATGATTATATTATTCACATGTTGACTGGATAGAGATGCTGCAGCAAGTAGCTGAATATATCATCGTACAAGCAGGCAACATAAGTTTCTAACTTATATGAACATGGTTGATGATATTGTTAATACAAATAAGATTAGACATTACATGCTTTTGAATTAAGCAATGACAGCAGAGGAATAATTCTATCCCCCTGTTCAGAAATTATAACTAGGGAATATTTACTGTTCAGATTTTAGCCAGAAGTTCCAGAAAGAAATGCTATGGAAGACATCTAAGTCTTAGCATGGTAAAGACACCAACAGATATGTGATGGAGTTCTCCATCAATATGGAAAATGTAGCAAAGGGGATACTGACACAGACTAAGATTTCCATTGATATTAATAGAGTACAAACCTTGAATATGCTATATCACTCTCGCAAGTTGATATTTCAGGTGATGACTCAGAAAAAGCCTTGCTTCCTTTTGACCGATCTAGTGAACCTGACTTGGAGAACTGTTCCTGCTTAGCATTTGGGGCTGCCATAGGTGTACGACTCTCATGAAGAATGTTCCCATCTGACAAGGATCTTTTGAAAATAGACCTAAAAAAATTCAATTTATCACATAAGCTGCATCAATCGCCATTTTAAATGTAAACACTTTTTAACTTATCAATATGTTATCAGCAAGTGCATAATATGCCTTCTGTCTTATCAATCATTATGAAATTAATGCTATTTTTATTCCTCTCCCTCAATCACTAATTCAACACCAGATAACAGACCATGCCACACTAATTGACATCACTAACAACCATTGTAAGTTTGTTTTTAAGGTCTAAGCTCTTAGAATCAAAGAACTAAATTATATACCTTCCATCATCATCTCCATGCCTCCCTGAATCATAGTGCTGATCTGAACCCAGCTCCCACAGTGCAGGCTTACCCTGTTGTGGCTGAAAGTGCCCCAGGAAACTGCTCCAATAAAATAGAAATATCATCCTATGAGGAGTAGCAAAGAATAATAATCTAACAACACCAGAAGACATCTTTTCAGAGAGGAAATATATCACAAAAACACGAGCTTTACTTTTATAATCTAATACCTGCAAAACTTTCATTATGAAGCCATTAGAATTCAAGCAATTTTGTATATCCATTTAAACAAATATAAACTGGTTTCAAATCAAAGTTTGGTTGAACTTTGATTCTGTACAGGTTGTAATATCATATAGTGTATGGGGGTTTGTTATAAATTTAATAATTTAATGAATTGCAAAACTTCAATGAATATAACAAACGTTTCAAGTACTCTTATAATATTGTAAAAGTTGGAAATACTCCAATTAACTTGTCAAAAGAACCACCACCAGAATTTGAACATCCAACACAGCATTGATTGTAGAAAGACCACTTAAGAAAATATTAAGGAAGTGGTATCACCTTTGCCCCTCTTATATTACTAGAATTTCTTTGTATAATATCTTTCTGGACCAGCTTTTCACTTGCAACCTATTCAAACAATAACTGATTCATAAAATTTTAAACCAACCCCATTGTACTACTTATCCAGCTTTTAGAATTTGGAAAAGATGTCTGAATAGAGAGAGACAGAAGAACAAACTAGATGACAGATGCTATACTAGATATAATATAATTTGAAGGCACCTTAGACATAAAACTAAGAAAAAGCATGACTGTGGCACATACACATTAATCGCATCTTGTTTCTCTGCATCCATGTATGCATTGCTGTAGTAGCGTTGAAGAGTCCTAAAGAACTCCTGAGACTGTGTGGCAGCTCTCCACTGGCCCCTCCTCTCAGAGAATATCTACTCAGCAACAAAGTCAAAGAAAAAGATTATCAGCTCATAGAAGGTTAAAGAGAACTTCTGTTACACTAGTGTGTAAACTTGTTCAACATCAATTTCTAATAACAGAATCCCATGATCAATACTACTCAGTCCATTTGACAGTGAAGTTGTATCGTAGCCAGACAAGAAGAATATCCACAGACAGGTCAATTATCAGTGGGGGTAACGCATCCTCATGAGAACAAGGTTGATAATATACCCTATATCATACAATAACATAATATGTAGAAATATAATTCTATTAGTAGTCAAAAGTGGGAATAGCAACACAAAGAACATAAATCCATTGTCACGTTACTGCAAGTGTATTACATCCAGCCCAGATAACATACAGCTAGAACCTGTGGTAACCCCTAATAATTGCAGTTCAATGATTATTGAAGAGAAATCCTATGGCAAGTCAGCAAGACTGAAGATTATCTTTATCCAATGAAAAATTTATAATAATTTATTTTAATGTCTCCAAGGTGGTTAAATAAAATAATGAAGCAAAAATTTCAGGCACCAAAGTAGATTACATTATAAAAACTGAAGCAATTGCAAACAGCCCCATAACTCAACTCACCTTGTTATGTGCAGCAGAACCACCATATTGATGTGCAAGTGTGTCACCCATGCGCTCATAAAACCCCATCAAATCATCAGCTACAGGATCATCAAGGTCAATTTTTGGGTGGTCAATAACTCGCAAAGCATGGAGCTGGTGGCCAAGAGCAGCCAACCCATATGCATATTGCGCAACATTTGTGCGATCTAAGCAGTCAATGCAATTGGTCCTGAGCACCCCTGTCTGAAACATGGGTGGCTTGACAGAATGATTTCCATTGGTAACATTATTTCCTTCACTTGGCTTCCTCTCTAAATCAACATAAGTTCCTCCATTAGGTTTTCTCTCCAAATTATTACCATCCTCTTTGTCGTCATCTTCATGTCTTGGAGAAGAAAAGCTTCCCTTGTCAAAATTGCTGCATGCAAACTCTTAAATCAGAAGCATGAGATGGAAGTAAAAGAACTTCAGATAATTCACCCCTCCATCTAGCAGTAGCCATTTTTATGAAAACTGTCTGTGTTGTTCCCTAGTTATTCTTTTATTATTGTCTGTCATTGTCTTTTTCTCTAGCCATTACATAAGTTAAAATGTACATGGAGTGATCATAGAAAATGGTGGAAGAAGTTATTGTCAAAAAATGAAGAACTTACTTTGTAGATGGCCATCTTTGACTGTCCTCTGGTATCAAAGTTGGCGTCACTTGGCAATAGAAAAAACCAGTTAATGTCAATGCATATGCAGCCACTTTGCCCAAAAGTACCAAGACATTATTAGCTTTGCTGGAAGGAGAAGAAGCCAAAAAAAAAAAAAATTCTGAATCAGTTTCCTTAGAAAATGCACATCATAATTGTACATGGCCGATATAAATTAAAGAAGACATTTACCTCCGAAAATGTTTGTGCAGATCCCAGTGAAGGAATCTAAGCCGGTCCTCCTCTGATAGATCTTTATTAATGAAATCAATTGCATTAGCAAACTCCGTACGAAGTATGGACTCACGAGGCTTCTTCTCATGGGTCTGTTAATTTTTTTTTAAAAAAAAAAATAGAAATATCAATCACACAAGAGGAGCGATACAAAAAATGAATGTAATTCATCTGCAGACCTTCTAATCCAACATAATAGTATCTGTCCTCTTTCTCTTTTTAGCAAATATTAGACACAAAAATACTCCAAGAAATACCATTCACAACATCTTTACTAGTGGCAACAGTCAAAACCACTATAGAACAATAATTCAGGATAAAATTGAACATTAGACGAGGAGATGTCCTTAAAATGGAGAAAAATGAGTCGATTTCCTTCAAAAATAAAAAAATACCTTTATCAAATTCAAAATAATTATGGGA
>JANHAO010030029.1:0-10242 GCA_026873985.1 Saraca asoca | reverse complement strand
CCTTGGGAGGAGTGGAAAATATGTTGAAGGGAAGATCTTGTTTGGGAAGCATAGATAATTTGTACAATAGCCTGGCTGAGTTAAAGGCAAGCAAATATTTTAGGTCACCAAATCTTCAGAACATGCTTCTAAATCCTGGGCTTGCCTCAAAATTCAAACTCAACAAGCAGGTATTACCAATTGAAGAAATGGAAGTTTCTTCAGGCTACTTTTATTTCAGTGACGGGCGTAGAGGGAGTGAATGTCTTGGATTTTCAAATTCAGGACCATCAAACCTAGCTTCTTCTGTGAGCCATGTAAAGTTAAGCTATTTGGACCCCAAGTCTTCCAAAATGGAAGAATGTAGTTCAACTGGATTTTCTAAGGGACCATCAATGTACATGATTACAGATGACTTGATTGTGACACTTGGTTCATCGGTCTCTGCCGTTTCATTCCTGAATGAAGCAGGAATTCCTCCCCATGATTTGGAGGAAAGAGTTGTCAGCTTTGGCACCGCCGAGGTACTTATAAATCCTGCCTGAGCACTAATGATTATGAATCATTATGTTGCTGAGATGTGATACTTTTGTGATTTTCTTTATAATTGTATATATCGCATATCCTGATTTAAACGGACACATGGGTCTTATTGTAAGAATTTAAACCATAAGTTGTAGTTTTTAAAAAATTTAAATCATGCAGAAAACTATACTAAACTATAAATGAATCTAGAATATCATAATTCTCACTGTATATTTGATAAAGGATAAAGACCTTATCTGGCTCCATGATGTTTTCTTGATCAATGTCCTTGTGTGAGTTTTCTCTTCTCTTCCTTCCTCTTTTTTGTATCTTTGATGGTGAAGATACTTTCTTTACCTTTCTTATCTTATTTCTTATGTCTCTTATGTTGTCTCTAAATTCAGACAACTTTATATATAATGAATGGAGAGGAGAGGGAGTTATATTTTAAAATTTAAATTTTAAAATAATCTTCATTGGCTTTAATTGCTTTTAGACCAAATCACTATCACATTAGGCCATCTTTTATTTAAAACCAGTCCATTAGTTACATAGGTCATATTTTATTTAAAATCAATCCATTAGTTACATAGGTCATATTTTATTTAAAATCAATCCATTTGTTACATGGGTTACTATACATTATTAAAATAATCTAATATTTATTCCCCTCGTAAAAGTGAGGCTAGTGTGAGAGACGGATGCTTGCTAAAATCTATTACTTTAACTCTTAATTGATCTTAGTTTCTTGTACATGCTGCAGGGTCTCAGCATACTAAAAGCTGCATTGACCTCCTCATCAGCTTTGACGGATGCTCTCAGACATCTCATTAGAAATAAGGAAACGAATGCAGATCCTTTCAGCTCTGGTGGTGAAGAATAATCGTGATTTATGTAATTATTTTGAAGACATGATGATGGTTGGATAGGATGTGAGTATACCTTATTAATGTAATAACTCATAAATGTGCTTTTAAGAGTTTCTCAGTTGTGTTGTGTCCCTGGTTCCGGGGTGAAGCTACATATTAAGTTTTGGGGAGGGGACTCATTCACAATTATTAGGACTTTCATGAAGATGTTAAACTTTTGGGGGGGTTAAATGTGAAATTTGCTAAAATATTTTCAAAAATGGAAGGAAAAAATTTGGGGGAGGCTGACCCATACATGAGGCTTCACCTTTGCTGGGATCATTCGATTTTATGTTATCCCTAAATTGAATGTTGTACTCTACATTATATTAGTTTTCCTCATTTACATGTGGAAATGAACTATTTTAATGATAATGAACCTAACTAGAATGCATATAAAACATGTGCAAATATGTTTGAGAATTCCCCTTTAATGATCCCAGTTTTTTCCTCAAATCTGTATTTCATAAGGTTTTCAATTTAATGACTTACATAAAAATGCAGATATGTTTGACAAAGCCTATTGTTTGTCTATATCTAGCTAAGTTCCTCTATCTTAAATATATACTATGGCTGGACAAAGTTCTTTGAAGGATTCCCTTTGGATTTCTAAAAAATGACGAATGAAATCCAGTTGTCTGTCATATTTAATACGTACGAAATATGAAAAAGTATGCTGAACGACGTGAAAACTAGGTTATCATTTTCATCTTTTATGAGTATAAATTTTTCAATTTAATCTTTATTTAATTTTTATTCTTAATTTTATCATCATCAAATTAAATTTATTTCAATAAATTTTTTTTGTTGATCTACTTTATATTTTATCTAGTTAAATGATAATTTAGAAATTCAAAATTTTATATGATACAATCTAATTTTATATAAACAACAAATACAACTTATATAAGAAAATTACGTATTTATATAAATTAAAATGATATATATTAGATAAAAAAAGAAATTAAAGTGATTATTTTATATTTTTAACTTTAAATTAAAGTTATAAAATATATTTATAGTATGAAAAATGTTACGGGAGTATTAGATGGTATTAAATTTTAAATTTTTATATTATCAATTTTATTAATAAAATTAAAGATAAATAGATAAAAATATTTAATTGAATTAAATTAAATATTTAAAGAATCAAATTGAAAATAAAAATTAAATAAACATTCTGTAAATGACTAGGACAATATTTTATTTTAACCATAAAAAACACAAATGACTTTCCAATGCAAATTTTTCATGGAGGAGAAGTATAGAAAAAAAGTAAATAATTTCTAAAGACTTCACAACACATACCGAAGCAAATAAACAAAGTAAAAGTAAAAGCAAAAGAGCATATGCTGTATGATTTGAAGGGACCGCAGCGTCATGAAGTAGAAGTCAACAAGGATTAAGATGGAAAGTGTCCAATTACCTTTTTTTTTTTTTTTAGAGTATATATAATTAATATACCACTCTTAATCTTTTGTTATCAAGCTCCTCAATTGCGACTCGGAAATTGAAATAATACTCTGTTTTCTTTGAATCATTGATTGCGTTCATGTATTTGAAAGTATTTAGTTATTCCTAGAAAATTCTGGGAGCTATTGTTAGAACTTTTTTATTTTTTAAGTTACATTATAGCTTAGTCAAATTCTCAATATCCCCCAAAGTTTTACCTGTGCATGTACTTCAACCCAAAATGCAAGTAATATGCCGCAAATTTATAAGTTAATAAATCAACAATAAATATTTTCTTTATTTTTTGTCAAACCCTTGTTCTTTTCAGTGAAATTAATTGTAATGACCCAAAATGCTGATGAGTGACGTCCATAATATTAGCAGGTGTTGTTCGCATTTCTCTTAATAAAATATCTTAATTTTAAATATTGAAAAAAATTATTTGATTTATTTTATAATAAAATAAAAATTTTATCTTTAAGTCTTATTAAGTGGATTTAAAAAATAAGTAATAATATTTTTGAAGTATTTTTTTATCTTAAAGATTTATTCATTGATATATAAATAGATCGGAGGTTTATTAAAATTTATTTATTGATAATTCTATTTTAAATATTAAATAAATAATGACAAAGTTAATTATTTAAATTTTATTAGGTATATCTTAGTTGTAATAAGTTAAAAAGAAATGACATAAAATTACAGTGCTTTATTGAGTTAAAATTAGATTTAATTAAAGATATATTTAAATGATTTTTAGTTATTGAGTACTTATAACTATTGTAAAAATATTGTGCATTATTTAATTTGCCCCTTAAAATAAAATTACTTTATTATTTTTTTTCTCCTCCTTTTTCCTGAAACCCCAGCGCAGCTGCTTTTCTTCTTCTTCTTCTTCGCGCGCCAGCGACAGGGAGCAACAACAGCACCAAACGCGCTGAACTTCCAACGTTGCCACCGTCACCAGATTGGTCTTTCCGCTGTTGTGCCGTCGTTGAGCACCGTCTGCTGCTGGCAAAGGCTGAGTTCCTTATGGCAGCAAGGAGCTAGCTGCTGCCCTGTTTTCATCGCTATATCCTTTATTAAAATTTGATTAGTGTGTGAAATAATTAGAAAAAGAGATTAATATGCATTTTAATGAGGTTTTTTTTTAAAAAAAAAAAATTACGGCACATTATTACATTTATAGATATAACTACTTCTGCTGCCGGTTGACCACATATTGAAAGCTTATACGGACTCATCTGATTCAGCTTTTACAAGTGGCCTCTAGTTCTTGAGAACCATGAAGGAAGACGAGTGACCAATTAATTGGATGCTTTTTGTGTTTTCAAATTCTGTGAGCTGGTGAATTGGAAACGTTTATTGTTACATTTGCTGTGTGTTGTTATATTTTATCCTTTAAACTTGCATTAAGTAATATTATCCCTAAAATATATTATTAATCTTTTAATTTTAGTTGGATGTATTTCATTTCTTGATTTTTACTTTTCATGCAAAGTTTGTTTTTAACTAATGTCTTGTTTGATATATCATTGAGATAAATGATTATTAATAATATATTTTTAAATAATTGATTATATATAATGAATTTTATATATAATAACATCTTTTGATAATTGATTAAATATAATTTAATCTTATTTATATTATGTATAGAAAATTTATTTTTTAACATTAAACGACTAAAAAATAATAATAAATGAAAAGAGAAAAAAGAGGTTATTAAAATAAGAATGATAAATATAAGAAAAAAGAAATGTAAGAATACTTTATGATAGTGACTGTTATAGGCATTTTCCGAAAGCATATTTTGGGCCGGCCAAAGTCTAATAAGAGGCATAGTTAGTCAGATGGAGGCGCAAATCAGAGTTTGAGGTCACTGAACAAGGATCTTAGATTGTCAGGCATAAGCTGGAGACATCTCGCGATGTCACGAGCAGGAGAACCCAGCTCACCAAGAAGGCTTTCAACCCCCTAGCAAGAAGTCCACTACCCTTAGGAGAACGATCAAGCACGAATGACAAGGCTGGTCAGAACCGTCAGCTCGCTCAACTTCCAACTCGCCCACCAGCAATAGATACTTATACGGAGTCCGGTCAACAATCCAAAGCACATGTCCCTAGTTGACAACTCAGCTTCCAAACTTACACATCAGCTCCCTGAAAGTCTGATAATAATTTATCCAGCATTAATTACCCGACGCCTATCATTAAATGCTCGGAACGACGGAGATAATTATTTTGTCGCTTATGAAATTACACTTGTAACCCTCCCCCTTTCTATAAATAGAGAAGGGAGGTCACCGTAAAAAGGAGGGAAGCATATATATGCAAAAACTCTGCTAGTATTGAGAGCGAACACTGCTCATTGTGGGAAATCTTAGTTGCTATATTCACACTCTGGAAAAAACAATCTCCTTAGTGCATAATCAAGGATCAATGTGGACATAGGGGTCAAATTAGCTTTAGCTGAACCACGATAAATTCCTGGTGTTGTTGTTTCTTCTTCTGTTTTACTATCTTCTTTCACTATTTTTTGTTACATTTAGCTTGCAGTCAGGGGTAACACTAAACTCAAACCAGCTGATCAGATTTTGGTGTCAACATTTTAGTGCTAGAAGGAGGGCCCCCACTGCACATTCTTCATTTTCAGTCTTTAATAAGCTGTTTCAGATGCAATAGTAAGAGGAAAAGCTACTAGGAGTATAGAAGCTTCCATTGGCCAACCCAAAGGTTAGACGTAACAGCGGAGCACAGCTGCACCCACGGCAGGTGCCAACACTGGCACAACCTCCTTTATCCAATACCAACCTATAACCCACAAAATTGATGAGACTCAGACTTGGTAACAGTGCCAAGAGGCACTTGATCGGTGCCAGGAAGCACTAGAGAATACTATGAAGGAACTGGCTGGCATGGTCCAAGCATTGGCTCAAGTGCACACCTAAAATGCACCAAGGCAGGGTGAAGTGGTTGCACCCGAGAGTGGACATCACCAGCCAGGGACTCAATATGAAGAGCAAGCCAGGGTTAAGCGTCACCAAGTCAGCTCACTTCACTCATCCAATTCGTGGCTAAGGTTGGAAGTCCATTGAGTTTGGGAGGGCGTGGAGGGCGATTAACAAGGTGAAAGCTCGCATCAAAGCGAGAGCCCGCACGAAACCAACAGCGAGCGAGAGACGGATCGTAACTCCTCCAACTACGAGCGCAGTAGGAAGCATAGGATTTCTAATCGACATTCTTGCAGTAAGCAAGAAGAAATGAGTTGAAAGACTTCCAGTCACTAGTATAAGTCTCGAGTTGGGGTGCTAAATGGGTCGACCCACGTGGAGAGGGCCTGGCCCTTGTGAATGAGGGAAAGGGTCACCCTTCCCCTGGTCTAACCCATAAAAAAATACGAGCCAGCCCGCTAGGCCCATGAACTTAAGGCTAATTCAGCATTAAACTTGTCGGCCCGTATGGGCCTGCATTTAAATGGGCCACCTTTCTCTTAGTCTAGCCCATAAAAAAATGCAGGCCAGCTAGCTAGGCCTGCGGGCTTGAGGCCCGTTTAGCACCCCTAGTCTCGAGACCTGATGGTTGAAGAATTGCTCTAGAGGATGGACCAATTGGAGAAAAACTTTCCATCCCAGGGAAATCGAGAGTCCCATAAGAAGAGAACTCCACTCTCTTGCCAGATCGAGACGAAGCCCTTTCCCCACAGATTTAAGGTTCTGAACATCTCCCTCTGTAATAGGGATAGTGATCCTTACATCCACCTGGATGCTTTTAACGTCCAGATGGACCTACAAACCTCCAGTCCGCTCGTAAAATGCCAAGTCTTCCCGACCATACTCGGGGAAGTACCACAGACGTAGTTTAGAAGTCTTCCAACTCGTAGCATAAGGAGTTGGGAGGAATGCCAGACTAAGTTCCTCAATCAATATAGAACGTTGAAGAGGCAACTCGCCCCTCCTGCCACCTAGCCACGATCTTCTAACGAAAAGACGAATTGCTCAAGAACTACATCGCCAGGTTCTAACAAGAAGTCAGTAATGTGGACAATCCGTTTGACAAGAGCATCTTCATAGAAATTTCAACTTGACTTCGAAAGGACGAAAAATTATACGAGGACATATACAAGTCCTCTGTTAAGAGCCTGGATGAATTTTATGAGTGAGCCACCAAGGAGATAATGATAGTAGGAAACCTTCGGCCTAAAGAAGCTAAGTAAGAAAGAAGAAGCGAGTACCTCCAACTGAGGTAGGAAGAGAAGTGGAGGCGGGAGCAGCAAAGAAAGCCAAAAAGGGGGCTTTGGAGGCCAAACCGCAAAGAGGGCCCGAAGTGAACAATTCTAATCTCAGCGTTGCTATGATACCTATATTGTCTTGTCAAATGCCCTAGATAGGATCTACACGATCGAGAGAGACAACGAAGACTTCGACAGACCTAGGTCAATAAAGACCCCTATTGAAAAGAGAAATCATAATAAATTTTGTGCCTACCATAGCAAGGTCAGGCACAACACGTCAGATTGTTGGATGTTAAAAGACGCTATTGAAGACCTTATCAAAAGAGGCTGCCTAAGAGATTATGTGGGGAAATCCCTGGGGCAGCAACCCCCGCGTCCTCAGTAACCTATGTCACTATGCCACCAAACTCTTGAGCATGAGAAAACGCCTTCCATGAGGACCATCTTCACCATACATGGTGGATCTCATATTGCGGGCACCTCGGATTGATCACGTGATTATTATGTGCGAGCGGTGAGACGTGTCCTTCTGACAAGTCACGTGGGGCGTGAAAGGCTCGCCAGGAAGGCTAGGATAGCTTTAGATAGCATTTCCTTCATGGAAGATGACGTACAAGGGATCCATTACCCTCATAATGATGCAATCGTCATCTGGGCAAAAATTGACAATGCCGAGGTCAGAAGGATAATGGTGGATACTGGGAGTTCTGTAAACATAAATTACAAGGGTTGCTTTGACCAGATGGGCATGAGCACGAGTCAACTGGACCCATCACCCAAGCCCTTTTATGATTTTACAGGAGATGAAATACTCTCAGTGGGATAAATCAAACTCCCTCTTACTTTGGGGGACCGCGACAGATAAGTAACCATTATGGCAAACTTTCTAATTATAGACTATCCATTGACTTGCAATGTGGTGCTAGGACGACCTGCCATGAATAATTTTAACATGGTGATTTCAACCAGGATGCTTACCATCAAGTTCCTAACCTTGAATGGAGTTGGATGCATACGGGGGGAGCAGCAAGTAGCCTGTCATTGTTATGAAGATGCAATCAAACCTGAGGTTCAAGGAAAGAAGGTAAATGTGGTGTTTGGGGGAGAGCCTCGATCAATAAGTAAAAAAAGGGTCAGTTACAACATCGACCCTTGAGAGGTGGATGCTAAGCAAGTCACTGGACCAATTGAGGAATTGGAATATGTGCGAGTAAGCGAGGCGGACGAGGAGAGATGCCTCAAGTTGGGGAGATGCCTACCACCCGACATAAAAGCACAGTTGACAAATTTTCTTAAGGCAAATATGGACGTTTTTGCCTGGAATCACAAAGATATGGTGGGTATTGATCCGAGTATAATGTTACACAGACTAAATATCGACCCCAGGCCAAGCCAGTTTGCCAAAAAAGAAGATTAATGACTATCGAGCGCTACGTGGTGCTCAAGGAAGAGGTAGACAAGCTCTTAGCAAATGACTTCATCCAAGAGGCACGATACCCTATTTGGGTGGCTAATCTCGTCCTTTTTAAGAATAAGAATGGAAAGTGGAAAACGTGTATTGATTTCACAAACCTCAGTAAGGCGTGTCCTAAAAATAGTTTCCCTTTATTGAGAATAGACTAGCTTATAGATGCAACAACAGGGCATGAACCACTTAGCTTCATAGATGCCTACTCAGGATACAATCAAATTCTAATGGCTGCACAGGACGAAGAGCATACCTCGTTCATCATTTATCACAAGCTATACTGTTATAAAGTGATGCCTTTTAGGCTTAAAAATGGATGAGCAATCTATTAGCAATTGGTGAACATGATGTTTTGAGAACAAATTGGTAAGACTATGGAGGTATATGTAGATGACATGTTGGTCAAATCCAAGCAGCTTGTTGACCATGTTTGTGACCTTGACGAGATGTTCCAAACCTTGAGAAGGTATCGGATGAAGCTAAACCCACACAGGTGTGCATTCACAGTAGCCTCTGGTAAGTTCCTTGGCTTCATAGTTAATAATAGAGGGATTGAAGTGGACCTGGAAAAAAATCAGGGCACTATTCAATATGCGTTCTCCCACTGGTCTAAAAGATGTCCAAAGCTTGAATGGTCAGATCATTGCACTCAGGAGATTTATTTCAAAAGTAATGGACAAGTGTGTTCCCTTTTTCGATGTCCTTAAGAAGGCGAAGAGGTTTGAATGTACCCCAAAATGCAAGGTCACATTCCAGGAACTCAAAACATATCTCGAGGGAGCACCTCTCCTCTTCGAGCTGAAAGAGGGTGAAAGATTAACTGTATACTTAGAAGTATCCCAACATGCCTTGAGCAATACATTAATGCGAAAAGAGGGAGGAATTCAATTCCCTATCTATTATGTAAGCAAAAGACTATTGGATGCAGAAACAAGATATTCACCCATGGAAGAGCTCGTCTATACCTAGTCATCGCGTCGAGGAAGCTACGACCCTATTTCCAAGCCCACAGCATTAGGGTCCTCACATAATACCCGCTGAGACAAGTTTTGCAAAAGACAGATGCCTTAAGATGATTGTTAAAATGGGCAATAGAGCTCACGTAGTTTGACATTGAATATAAGCCCAGAATAGCTATCAAGGGGCAAACACTGGATGATTTCATTTTCGAATTCACAGGCTCCTTACAAGAGGAGATAGAGCTTCTTAAGGCCTTATGGTGGGAACTATTCATTGATGGGTAGTCTAGTGACCAAAAGGTCGGAGCAGGAATGCTTCTTATCAATCTAGAAGGTCATAAGGCCTTCAGTGCCTTAAGATTTGGCTTTCAGGCCATAAACCATGAAGCTGAGTACGAGGCTTTATTGGTAGGTTTACGATTGGCCAAGGAGGTACATGCCGAGAGATTGAGAATCTTCAGCGACTCATAACTTTTTATTTAAAAAATAAAGGTGAATACCAAGCTTGAGGATAGAAAATGATGAAATATCTCTAGAAAGTCCAACAGTTGTTAGGCTCCTTCCAACAATTTGAGATTAATTAGATCCCGCTAGCACAGAATGCACATGCTGACCCTTTGGCTCGTTTGTCTATGTCAGGTCCCTTTTTAAAGAATGATTAAAAAGTTAAATGCGGAATTGGATCTTGCCCTTTTCCCGTTGGGGAATTTACATACAC
>JANHAO010030028.1:0-10290 GCA_026873985.1 Saraca asoca | reverse complement strand
ATCAAGTGCAACTCCCTTTGAAGAAGTTAACGGAGCAGCAATGTCTCATCATCAGGTCCTAAAGCCAATCCCACTCATTGCCAAGGAACTTGTCAATGTTGATGAACTTGTTAGCATGTCTTAGCTAAGTCTTAGAGAAAGACAGCTACATGATAGAGAGCCTTCCCCACTTTCATTAAAGGTGCTAAGAGAGCTATCAAGGCAGTCAGCGTTCCATGCCAATGCTCCAGTTGGTGGTTCAGATTTAAATAATGGCAAGAATAGTGCAATTCAAGTGTTTTGAACCATCGAAGTCTGGTGGAGCTAGCAATTGTATCAATGCCTTTTTTCAGCCATCTTTCCATTTGTACTAAATATATGTAAATTATTTTTTTTTTCCTCATCCATGATACTTTATCTTGAAGTAGTATGAAGTGATAAGGAATGTAATTCAAGTTAGATCAATTCTTGATAAATATTTATTCTTTCCAACTATAAACAAGTGGAAGTTTACGTAAATGAAATGAGTATAACTAAGAACCCTATTCTTGTTGATTTTGTAGTATTTGGTATTTGTTATAGATGTGAAATAATTTACTTAAGAGTCATTTGAAATTAGTATGCAAAAGGATAAACTTTTATCCATATTCATTTATAATTTTTGAGATATAACCATTTCTTGTTCATTTCAAGAATTCAAAATGAATAAAATTGGATTAAAATGGAAAATGCTAATGTATACAACTAACAAAATTAATATGCATCCAAAGTAGATGATTTAGTGGTAATGATTAGTTATCATTCTGAAAGCAACTATTAATATCTAAATAATAGTAATTATAAAAAAAAATTAAACATATAAAACTTATCATACCCATTATTTAAATATATCTCATATGTACTATTTAAATAGTTTGTAAAGATATCTCATATATATTATTTAAATATATAAAATTTGTCATTAATTGAAAATAAAAAAAAGAATTTTTATTTTATTGTAACTAAACAAGTTTTTTATTTTTTTGTTCTTAAAACTGTTTCCTGAAGCATTTTTTTCAAACGAATTTTCTACTCTTTTATTTTCAAAAAATTGTTCTCAAAATTTTACATCTAAATAAGTTTTTTATTCTTTTGTTCTAACAAAATAGTTTTTAGGATTATTTTTAAAAAATAATAAAATAAAAACACTTAAAAACACTACTAAATAATCCTTGACCTGATTTATATTAACTATACAACCAATTTAAAAGATCTTATATATCTCTTAAATTTCTTATTGTGCATTTTTTCACGTATATTAACTTTATACTTTATGTTATTTTCCAGTCATTCAACGTTTTTTTTTTCTTTCTGAAATTGGTGTTAATCTACATAAACTATTATTGAGTATTTCATTACCTAAATAAATAGGGAAAGTATCTAGAGTTGTTTTATGGATTTGTTTGATTCGTCTGCATACAGGTTTGCATGGGCTCGATCCAAAATGATCGGATCAAATAGGTCTATAAAATTAATAAATCTTTCTAATAATATAAAAATTATAGTATTTATTCTCATCTAAATATTATTACGCAGTAAGTATACTTCATTTATCATGAGAAAACAAGTGAAAAGAAATTTTAATTTTTTTATTTTTTCTATTTCAATTTAAATTATAGACAAAACTTATATATTTATTTGTTTTAATAATAATTATTTATTTGAATTATCAATAATAGATTTTTAATTTAATTTTTTTTATTTTATAGCTATTAAATTATTGAATTTTCAATATAATTTTTTAACTTTTTTGAATTATCAAATAATATTTTGATTTCAAATTTTTAATATTTGAATTATTTATTTATTTAGGTTATGAAATTTTAGTATTTTAATATTATTAAAATGATTTTCAACTTAAAATTTAATGGTATTATATTTAAATATTAATATTAAAAATAAAATTTAAAAATATTTCAATATTTTAATGAGTTACATTATTCAAAATTTAAATAATTTTAATAATATATTCATTAATTTTTAAATTATAAATTATTTTGATAAATATTATATATCCTAATTTTTTATAAAAATTATCTATTTTAAAAAATTATTTAATAAAATTATCTACACCTGATTTTCAGTCTAAATTCATTAATAAATTTTAATTTAAATTATTTCTATATTTATTAAATAATTTATATATAATAAATAATTATATTTATATTAAAATAAAATACTTATCAATACATTATTAATAAAATTTAATCATGATTTATTAGATAATAATTATCTAAAAATTATCACTTTTAAAATTTTGTATTATTTTTAAATATCAAATACTAAATTTGATATTTGATATTTCTCATTTTGTAATTTTTATCTGTACTTATCATAATTTTAATTTAAAAATATTTCTAAAACTTCATAAAAATATTTTTAAAATGTATATTTTTGAAGATAATATATTAGTTATAACAATATATGAACTCTTGTTAATTAAATAATTAAATCTTTTAGCAAAAAATAGTTAATTTAAATTTTTTCAATAAAATAATTTATAAATAAAATCATTTGAGTATTAATATATTAAGAAAATATTTTTCAAAAGATGAAAAAATTCAAATGATAAATTTAACTAATTTAAAATATTAATGTAACATCTTTATCAAATTGAAAGAAATATAGTTTTCCTTTATAACTAAAACATACCAATTATATAGTCAATCAATAGATAAAAATATAATGATAATTTATAAATATTTAAATATATTATATTTTATAATTTAAATTTATATTACAAATTGCTATCAAATAAAATTATTAATCCCATACATTGCACAGAAAATAAGTGTTATGGTATTTTTCGGACGGTGTGAATTGGGTTAGCTGAGGGCCGACAAAAGCAGACATAATCGGGAGAGGGCCCAAATTGAAGATCGAGGTTGCTTGGTAAGGATGTTGAGCCATCAAACGCAAGCTGAAGACACCAAGCAACATTGTGGCAGGAACCGCATCTCGCTAAGAAAGACTTAACTTGTTAATGAGAGAGCTGTCGTCCCAACTGTCCTTGAGGAGACTGACCAAGCGAGCATAGCGAGACCGGTCAGTGCCACTAGTAAATTCCCTAGCATAATGTCGGGTCGCTAAGATAGCGAGCCAAATATATGTACAAGGGTCCAGTTAGCAATTAATGGCACATATTCCCAACTGACAGGTCAGTGCGGTGAAAATAATCATTCTGTTATTTGTAAAATTATATTTGTAACCCCTTCCCCTTCTATAAATAGGAATGAGTGATCATTGTAACAAGTAAGTAAGAATCTGCATGCAGACACTCTGCCAGAATAGTAAGAGAGCACTTTTTATAGTGAGAAAGCACTGGCATTGTAATAAAATGGAGAAAACAACTATTAATTGGTAATCCAAATCAGCATGGACATAGGGGCCAGCTTGAAATTAGCTAAACCATGATAAAGCTCCTGGTGTTTGTCGTTCTCTTTCTCTTCCAATACCTCTTTTCTCCATTTTTTCCACATTTAACTTGTAGTTTAGGGTGATATTGGACTTAAATCTATTGACCAAATTTTGGTGTCAACATTTTAGCGCTAGAATGAGGCCTCCACTATGTACTTTTCATCTTTGGTAAATTATTTTAAGCATAATGGCAAGAGGAAAAGCCACTAGGAGCACGGAAATCACTGCTGGCCAACCTGAAGGTCAAATACAACAACAACAGAACATAACTACCCCTACAACGAGTGCCAATGTTGGTACGACATCCTACACTCCTCACCAGCTTGTAGCTCTCAAAATTGATGAAGCCTGAACTTGGCAATAATGCCAAGAAGCACTTGATCGACATTAGGAAGTGCTCGAAAGCACCATGAACGAGTTAGCCGATATGGTCAAAGTGTTGGCCTAGGCACAATCCCAGGGTACACCAAGACAGGGTGAAGTTGTTGCACCTGAAGGTAGATGCCATTAGCCAGGGCCTTAGCATGAAGAGTAGGTCAGAATTGAACGTCAGCGAGCCAGTTTGATCCATTCGTGTAACTCACTATTAAGGTCAGAAGTCCATAGAGTTCAAAAAACTAAGGAAGATGACCAATAAGGCGAGAGTTGCACCAAGGGGAGAGCTCGCATGAAAATGACCATAAACAAAGAACAGACCATGATTCGCCTAGTCACGAGCATAGCAAGAGGTGTAAAACCTCAGATCGCCACTCCTGCAATAAGTGAGATAAGAGAAGCTGACAAACTGCTAGTCATCGGTTCAGAGCCTGAGACCCAATGACCAATGAGCTGCTCCAAAAGATAGAACAACTAGAAAAGAAATCTATAACCTTGAATAGTCAAGGCCTTCACAGAGAAGGGACTCCGTTTACCAAGGAAGTTGAGATGGAGCCTCTTCCTCCTAGATTTAAAATCCCGAACATCCCTTTGTATAAGAGGGATAGTGATCCATATAGTTATTTAGATGCTTTTAATGTCCAAATGGACTTATAGACTTTTAACCCATTAGTGAAGTGTCGAGTCTTCCCTGCCACACTTGGAGAGGTGCTGCGAATGTGGTTTAAGAGTCTCCCAGCCTGTAGCATTAAAAGTTAGGAGGAGTGCCAAGTGAGGTTCCTTAACTAGTATAGAGTGCTAAAGAGACAGCTTACCCCATTCTGCCACTTAGCAACGGTCTTTCAATGGAAAGATGAATCACTTAAAGATTACATTGCCAGGTTCTGACGTGAAATCGGTAATGTAGAAAACCTGTCAGATGAGAGTGTCTTTATGGAAATCTTAGCCAATCTTCAAAAGGATGGAAAACTATATGAGGATATATACAAGTCTCTTATTAAGAGCCTAGGTGAGTTCTATGAATGAGCTATTAAGGAGATCCGGTGGGAAGAAACCTTCAGTCAGAAGAAACCAAACTGGAAGGAGGAGGCAAGCACCTCCAACAAAGGCAAGAAAAGAACTGGAGGCGGGAGTAATAAAGAAGGCCAAAAGGATGGCTCTGGAGGTCAAAATGTGAAGAAGGCTCGAAGTGAACAGTTTTAACCTCGAGGTCACCATAATAGCTATATTGTTTTGTCAGATATGCTTGATAGGATCTATGCGACTAAGAGGGCTAATGAAGATTTCAACAGGCCCAAGCCTTAAAGGCCCCTCTTAGGCGGAGGAACTGCAATAAGTTTTATAACTATCATAGCAAAGTTGGGCACAACCCTTCAGATTGTGAGGCGCTCAAGGATGCCACCAAAGACCACATTAAGAGAGTTTACTGAGGGACTATGTGGTGAGATCCTTAGAGTAATGATCTTCATGTCCTCAGCATCTTGTACCACAGTACCACCAAACCTCGGAACATGAGGAGATGCCTCCATGAGGATCATCTTCACTATACATGGTAGGCCTCACATTATGGGTACCTCGAACAGATCACATGACTGCTATATGTGAGTGGTGAGCCTTATTCTTCTTATGAGTCATGTGGAATATGATAGACTCGCCAAGAAGGCCAAAGTGACCTCAGATAACATCACATTCCCAAAAGGAGATGCACAAGGGATTCATTAACCTTACAATGACGTGATAATCATCTGAGCAAAAATTGGCAATGCTGAAGTTAGAAGGATAATGATCTACACTAAAAGCTGTGTTAACATGATGTATAAAGGGTACTTTAACTAGATGGCATAAGTGTAAGTCAGCTGGATCCTTTCTTTGAGCCTTTTTACAATTTCATAGGAGATGGAATACTCTCAGTGGGACAGATTAGACTCCAGCTCACCCTAGAGGATCTTGACAAACATGCGACTATTATGACCAACTTCCTAATCATAAACTGCCCCTCAGCTTACAATGTGGTGCTATGACGACCCGCATGAATGACCTCAACACGGTTACATCAACTAAGACACTAACCATCAAGTTCCTAACCTTAAACAAAGTCAGATGTGTGCGTTGAGAGCAGCAAGTAGCCTGGTGCTGTTACAAGGATACAATCAAGCTTGGGTTCAAGGAAAGAAAGTGTATATGGTATCCAGGGGAGAGCCCTGAGCCATAAGCATAAAGAAAGTCAGCCACGATCTTGACCCTCACGAGGTAGACACCGAATGAGTTATTGGCCTATCAAAGAGCTCGAAGACGTGCGGGTCAGCGAAGCAGATATAGAAAGATGCCTTAAATTAGGGAAATGCTTACCATCCGATGTGAAAGCATAGCTAACGAAATTCCTCAAGGTGAACCTGGACATCTTTGCTTAGAACCACGAGGACATGGTAGGCATTGACACTAGGGTAATGTCACACAGACTCAATGTTGACCCATTTGCCAAAAAAGAAGGCCGATGACGGTCATACACTATGTGACACTAAAAGAAGAGGTGGATAGGCTTCTGACAAATAATTTCATTTAGGTACCCCACTTAGGTGGCCAATCCCATCCTCATGAAGAATAAGAATGGGAAGTGGAGAACTTATATCAATTTCACTGACATTAATAAAGCTTACCTGAAAGATAACTTCCCTTTGCTGAGGATTGACTAGCCCATAAACGCGATAGCAGGAGACAAGCTCCTCAGCTTCATGGATGCCTATTCAGAATATAGTCAAATCCCAATGGTTGCACAAGACGAAGAGCACACCTCATTTATTATCGATCATGAGTTGTATTGCTATAAAGTAATGCCCTTCGGGCTTAAAAATACAAGGGCTACCTACCAACGATTGATAAATATGATATTCCGAGAACAAATTGGCAAAACAATAGAGGTGTATGTCAACGATATGCTAGTAAAGTCCAAACAGCTCACCGACCACGTTCGTAACTTGGAAGAAATGTTCCAAATCTTGAGGAAGTATCAGATAAAGTTAAACCTGCACAAATGTGCATTTGGAGTTACATCGGACAAATTCCTCAATTTCATAGTCAACAATAGGGGAATCGAAGTGAATCTAGAGAAGATTAGAGCACTCCTTGACATACGTTCCCCCACTGGACCTAAAGTCATGCAAAGCTTGAATGGCTAAATCGTGACACTCAATAGATTCATCTCAAAGGCAAAGGACAAATGCATCCCCTTCTTTGATGTCCTAAAAAGGGTGAAGAGGTTCAAATGGACCCCAGAATGTGAGGTCAAATTCCAAGAACTCAAGTTATACCTTAGATGGGCTCTACTTTCATCTAAACCAAAAGAGGGCAAGAAATTAATTGTATACCTGGGGGTATCTGAACACGCCTTAAGCGCAACCCTAACACGAGAAGAGGGGGAACTCAATTCCTCATCTACTATATGAGCAAAAGATTGCTGGATGCCGACACAAGATACTTACCCATGGAAAAGCTCGTCTACTGCCTGGTCATTGCCTACAACATAATGGTTCTTACACAATTCCCGTTGAGACAAGTCTTACAAAAGATAAATGCCTTAGGTCATTTGCTCAGATAGGTGATTGAACTCACCTAATTCGATATCAAATACAAGCCCAGATTAGCAATCAAAGAGCAAGCACTGACTGACTTCATTACAAAATTTACAGGGCCCATGCAAGAAGAGGTGGAAATTCCAGAGGCCCTATAGTGGGAACTGTACGTTGATGGGCCATCAAGTGATTAAAAGGCCAAAGCAGGGGTGTTGCTCATTAGTCCAGAAGGGCACAAGATCTTCTACACCTTAAGATTTGGTTTCCAAGCCACCAATAATGAAGCCAAGTATGAAGCATTATTGGCAGGATTACGATTGGCCCAGGAAGTGCAAGCTGAAAGGTTAAAAATCTTCAGTGATTTGTAGCTCGTTGTCTACCACGTGAAAGGTGAATACCAGGCCCAAGGGTTGAAAATGATAAGTTATCTCTAGAAAGTCCAAGAATCACTAAGTTCCTTCCAGCAATACGAGGTCAACCAAATATCATGAGATCAAAATATGCATGTTGATGCCTTGGCTTGACTGTCTACTACTGATGATGTTGATCTCTTAGGAACACTCCCAGTAGAGTTCCTTTCATCCTCGAGTATCGAAAGACAAGATGTCATAATGGTGATTGCCAAGTCATCAAGCTCCTGGATGAATCCAATCCTGGATTATTTGCAAAATGATAAATTTTCAGAGGATAAACTTGAGGCACGACGCTTATGAGCTCAGGCTGCTAGATACTGCATCTGCGATGGTGCATTGTATAAGAGAGGGTTCACAATCCCATTTTTGAGATGTATTGACAACGATGACTGTAATACTATCATAGGGGAGATTCATGCAAGCTATTATGAAAGCCATGCTGGAGGGCTATCCTTGGTACAAAAAGTTCTATGATAGGGATTTTATTGGCTAACAATGAAGCAAGATGTTTAAAAGGTGCGATAAGTGCCAGAAGTTCACAAAGGTGCCATGAGCTCGACTAGCCTACCTGCGACAAATGACTAGCCCATGGCCATTCATGATTTGGGGAATGGACTTAATTAGACCGCTTCCTACAACTCAAGGAAATTGTAAACATGTAATAGTAGTTGTAGATTATTTTACCAAGTGGGCAGATATGAAAGAGCTCACTGAAATCTCATCTACCAAGGTCAAAAAGTTTATATGGAACAATATTATTTACAGATTCAGAGTCCCTCAGTAGATCGTGACCAATAATGGGACCCAGTTTACTAGCAAATAGTTCCTAAGATTTTGTGATGACCTGAAAATCACTAAAAGGTTTGCACCCGTAGACCATCCACAGGCCAACGGGCAAGTAGAAGCTGTCAACAAGATCATTAAATGAATCTTGAAGACAAAATTAGAAGCCAAAAAGGGAGCGTGGGTGGACGAATTGGAAAAGGTGCTTTGGGCTTACAAGACCATACCTTGCAACTCCACAGGAGAAACTCCTTTCTTAATGGTTTACGGATGCGAAGCAATGATCCCAGTAGAGCCTGAGGTCACAACACAATGAAGAATCGCTTTCAACCTAGAAGATAATGATCAACTACTCACTACGAACTTGGACCTTATAGAAGAAGCAAGGGAAAGAGCTCACCTCATAATCGCTATCTACCAATAGCGCATTGTGAGGCACTATAATCGTAGAGTGCAAGCTTAGCGACCTTATTCTGTGTCTCATCCTTCTAAGAGCACGTAAACCCAATGAAGGGACCTTAGGACCAAATTGGGAGGGTCCATACCTTGTTAAAAGAATTTTAGGCAATATAGCCTATCATTTAGTGGATGTGGAAGGGACGAAGTTTCCCCAAGCATGAAATGTTGAGCACCTTCATCACTACTACCAATAAGTGTTTTGGTGTATGTGAAAATTAATATGTTGTAAACGTTTATGTAATTCTTTGAACTTTTATAGAATAAAATCTTTGAAGAATCCTATGTGAAGTGGCAAACTTTATGAATAGATAATACCAGTTGAAGTAGTACGCTGATTGCTCATTCTAATGCAAACTTATAAATATCACATATTCAAGCATGAAAGCTGAAGAGAAGTAAAGAAGAATGCATTCGATTTTCATTGCAACAAAACTAGTCCATACAAGAACTCAAAAATTCATTACAAATCTCAGAAAAGAAATTCAAAATTACAAAGTTTATAGTTCAAGAGGTTAGAGCTTCAGGAATCAAGTCCTCGCGAGGCTGGAGATTAGGAGCTAGAGCATTAGGGACATCCACCACTAGAATAGCCTCAGCAACTTGCGAGCCACTTTCCCTCTTAGTGGTGTCTTCCATATAAAAAGCTTCAACTTCGACATTCTTTCCTTTCCTTGAAGAGTTGGCCTTGGTAGCTCTCTTTCTGAAATGATCAACAGCCTCAAAAGCTTGTGTTAGTTAGATAGGTGCCCTAGGGCCAATTTGATTGAGTTTTATTGTATCTATAATTGTACATTCTATTGATTTGATAATAAAAGGTTGTATATATTCATCTTACATGGCATTTATAATTATATGCATATCAAAGATGAAGCCCATGGTAAGCAGTTATCCAATTTAATCTATCCTGTAAAGGTTATGGGATTGTGAGAGAAATTATTAATGATATAAACTACTGCACCAAAATGACACTAGTCAAGATCTGATAATTGGGCATTATCAGATCTGATGAGACTAGACGATGGGGTGTTTCTCATATGATGAGCAGCTCACCTCACAGGCTGAGATGTAAGTGAGTTACATCTGAACACATACGTGGACACGACTCAGTTAGTTTAGAGAAATATAACTGACAATCGTGATCTGGTCTGACCCATATGGAGATACTGTTTGGAGCTACGTCAACAGTTCATCTCCTGTGGTGATCGTATGACTGATCCTTCGACTTGAGATTGAGGGATGTCTTTTACATGAAAGGT
>JANHAO010030027.1:0-10246 GCA_026873985.1 Saraca asoca | reverse complement strand
ACCTTTGGGTATACAAGCATTTAACAAGTATGTCAATAAATCTTTAATATCATTAATTATAAGCAATGGTCCACCTTTGGGTGATACATATATGCCTTATAATAATGAATTTCAATCAACCCACAACATGTTACTCATATAACTTCACTATCATAATACATTTATTTAATTTGGAATCATAAACTTTATGAATTTGATCACTTTGGTTATTAACAAATCTCATCTTTAATATATAATTTCAAATTAAATCAGCAATTCTTCATAAGTATAGCTTAATAAATCAATTAGGATGGAAAATTTTAGGAAATAGTCAAACACGCATCTTCACGAGCCACCATACACTTTCATACGCCATCCATGCACCATCAAAGGAATGCACGTGCTCCCATGCCTCCACATGCCTCCCATGCTCCTATACGTGCCTCCATATGCCTGGCACCCTTCAGTGCGTGATTGCACACGCCAGAACGTGTTAGTACGTGCTATCACGCGCCGACACATATGAACACGTGCTAGCATCAAATCCTATGCGCCTTATGAGTGGTTGTATTGCACACACCAGTAACCATCTTCAACCAACAGTTAGGTCGACTCGACTGCTAGTGTGACCTGGTTCTGAGAAACGGGTCTGGGTTTTGGCATTTTTTCGACATTTTTCTGGCAATTTTTCACTTATTTTCTGGCATTTGGATCCAATATTTGTCTAGATTGATCCAAAACATAATTTTGGATAGATTTGTACAAAAAAATTTAGAGATTAACAAGGCTTTTGTTAGATCTTAAGCCTAATCCAAAAATTCATGCAATTTTTTGCCTAACCCGAAAATTCAATTTTCTGCCTAATTTGAAAATTTATACAATTTTCCACAATTTTGGATTGCAATGGCCATATGAGTCTATGTAACCAGATTTAGAACCACAGTTTCCTGCAGCCTTTTGAATCTCTCTAATTCTTTATCAACTTTTCGTGCAAAACAAACTATTACAAATTACCAATACTCCAAAACTTTCATACCAATTAGGGAAAACAATCATTAGTGAAGAATTATAATATCCTTAACCAAGCTCTGATACCAATTGTAAGAATAAAATGCCATAAGTTGTAGTTTTCCTTGAATTCAACAATACAGAAAATTACACTAAACTATAAGTGAATTTTGGATATTATAATCCTCACTATTATATTTAATACCTATAATGAAGGGTTAAAGATCCTTACCTGGATCCATGATTTGATCTTGATGATTTCTTATGATTCCTCTTGATCAATGTTCTTGTATGTGAGTTTTCCCTCCCTTCCTTCTTCTTTTCTGTATCTTTGGTGGTAAAGATACGTACTCTGATGTTATTATCCTTTCTAACTGCAGACAACCATTTATATGAAGGGAGAGGGGAGGGATTTAATTTTAAATTTTTAAATTTAAAATAACCCCTACTGACTTTAATTACCATTAGACCAAACAACCATCACATTAGGTCATCTTTTATTTAAAGCTAGTCCATTAGTTACATGGGCCACTATAGATTATTAAAATAATCTAACATATCATTCATTGATGTAATTAAGATGAGCATCTAGAATTATGAAAATTGCAAAGTTTTTCACAATCACCAATATGCTTTATTGTAAGCTATAGAGAGTAACACATTTTAAAGTGGAGAATAACATATATGGGTTTTGATGTTGATTCATGGTAAAGATTCTTTCAGGAAGGGTGTTAAATGATAAAGCTTATTCTTGAAATAGTTACTTTTTATGATTAAAAGTCAAAACTTCAACATACACCTATACCAAAATAGAAAACATCTTTTGGAAAGGAGACGTGACTTGGTGGAGCCAATAAGTATTAGTCCATTGAAATTCTAATTTGATGAATAGTGAATGAAATCTATTGAGAAAATCAAAAATATCTTAGCATATAAAATAAACAAATAAATAACAACCAAAGAAATATATGAAAAAAGAATGGGTTACCATACATTGTCACTTGCACTATTTTCTTGCAATATCAAATAATACTTCAACATAAAATCATAATGCTCAAGATTTGCTAATGAGTATGCGACATTGATGATTAAGTCAACATGTTCACTTGCATTTTTTGGTTTCAATTCATTGAAGAGAACCTAGCAATCAAGTAAGCGTCTTCAATAATATATACAAATGATATGACTAAGAGTATTGTTATACTGTAATTACATGTCTTAAACATTTTCTAGTAGCATTATAGTAAAATATTGATGACAAACTCTCCACTAAAAAAAAACTAAACATAAAATGAAGTTATCCAAGGACTTTTATAAAAGACTTACAAGGAGAAAAAGTTATAGAAAAGAAGACAATATGTGTTTCATAGAAAGTAAAAAATTTCAACCAAAGGAGAAATAGAATGCTCTTCACAACAAAAGGAATGTTGCATAAGGCTTTGAATTCATTGACAACACTGGAATATCAATAACCTAATAAAATATTATAATACGCATTCATGTTAGATTAAATGCCATAAGTAAGTAATAACATCAAGAAAAATTCAATAATTTATGTCAATATAAATGTTTAAACATATAAAATGCACATGAGCTATCTTCAAGTCTCTAAGATGAACATGACATATTTCCACTGATTTTCAAATTCAAAGGCATCACTTTTCCTTAATAATGTACCCTTAGGCATTCTTAATATGTTGAAAAACTCTATCATAAGCATTAGCTTCCATAAGTATGGTTGCTAAAAGATCAACTACAATTCCAATTGGCTATATTTTTTGTAGAACTTAAAAAAAAATGATAGTATAATGTCATTTTAACAATGAAATCCAACACAGTTCAGATTACGAAACGAACAACTATAATCATCAAGAATACTTCAAAAACATGATTTAAGATGTAAGAGTAGTACCAATAGATATACAACTTTTGTCAAGATCACCATAACTATTACATAAGTGATTGCAACAAATTTTTCATGATTTCCATCAATATTTAAAAGCTCAAAATCTAACACAATTCAGGTAAGATGAAAGTAGCTTATGTATGTAGGTTCAAAGAGGGAAAAAAAAGAGCTTTGAGAGTTTAAAAAATTAAGAAATTGACGCAATTCTTATACATATAAACTTTGTAACTAATTAAAACTATTAGAAGATAGATCTACCACATAGGATTTTTTAAATTAACAAATTCTTTTATAAAAAATAACACTTCGATAATAGTCATCTATTTCAATTTCAAATTTGAAATCACCATCTAACTAACAATTTAATGTTTTGGGCATTCATACTAATTTTTTTTTTGCTATATGTTAACCTACTACACATCATTTTCCTACTTAATCATTACTGAGTTG
This sequence comes from Saraca asoca, assembly GCA_026873985.1. NCBI lineage: Eukaryota > Viridiplantae > Streptophyta > Magnoliopsida > Fabales > Fabaceae > Saraca > Saraca asoca. Next base: position 6,903 of record JANHAO010030027.1, on the reverse strand, counting down.
CTTCCATGTTTGCCCCTAAATGGAGATCATTGTATTTTATTTGGGCTAGTCTTTTAGGAAGAAAATATGGCTACTTCCATTAAGTTATTAAAAAGCCCACTATTCACACTGTGAGTTTGGCTGAAGCCACCACTAACGGAGCTATAAGCAATCACACCAACTCGGCATTATGAGGTATTTTAGGGAACTACATCCTCAACTATTATTGCAATATGAGATATGGATAAGCTGTTAAAGGCATTAATGACCCATTATTTATTACTCACCAGTGATGCTTCATAGGTAATGGATTAAAGAGCGTTATATGTCTTAAAGATGAAACTTTGGAAAGTCATTTACATTTTTTTAATTACTTTGGTTCAAATGATTACCATATTTCAAGTTTTATAATTTTTATTTTTGATTGTAAATTTAGCATATTTAAACTTTGAAATTGCAAACCCTTTTCTTTTCTTTCCACTGCTACTTCTATGTTCTTAAGGTAAGATTTTTTAAAATTTATTTTAGTTACTTTTTTCTAGAGTTTTTGTAGATTTTTTACTATTTAAACTTATGATTATCTTCTTCACCCGACATTTCTCTATTCTTCTTTAGTCTTTTTTTTTCCTTTATTTTTCCCTTAGTAGAATTTTTTTATTTTTATTATTTACTTTTTCATTATTTTAAAGTTTTTTTTTAATTAAATTTGAATACAAAATTTTCCTTTGCCAAGGTGTCAAGGATAGGCCATTTTTTAGCTAATTTTCTTTTCTCTCTGAAGCTAGTTTTTTTTTCTTGGATTTTGAATTTAAATGTTATATCAACCTTTTGACAATTTGGGGTAAGTTTCCTTTTTTTGTTTGAAATTTAAATTTTGCACTCATCAATGCTCTAAATTTTGCTATTGATCACTATATGTTCTTTTGTTTTCTTTGGAGGAAGGAATGATGACGATTTCTTTTCTTATTGATTTGATTGTTTAGATGATCACAATAAATTTATTACATTGGATAATTATTCTCCTAATATAATAAAACGTTATTTAGTGTAGTGATGGATTAAGTAAAATGTCTATAAATTATATTTTCAAACATCATTCTCTTTCAATTAGTTTATTTTGATAATTATTCTCTTTGTGTGTATTGTTAACTTCTCAATTTGATAAAGTTAATTATAAATCTCTCTTTTTTTAATTTTGAATATCTCTAAATCTTATAAATGAAACATAAAACAGAGATAAGAAAGTCAAATATAAATATAATTTTAATGAAGCAGTAAGTAAAACATGTGGAAGTTGTAAGATGAAAAAAATTCCTTCTCTTTTTTGCTTTATCTTGACTTAATTTCTTCTTTTGGTTGATTTTTTGTTTAAAAGATCATGTTTTGATTGATTTTCACCCTTTTCTTTAATTCTTAGATTCAAACCCCTCATGCACATTGTTACAAACAAATTTAATAGTAGCTTGAGAAGATGAGTAAGGTATTAGACTCTTCCTCTTTTGCTTATTAAGTTTTACTACTCAGTTAATTTTATGTTTTTCTATCTCTTGACTTTATTATAAATTATATGCAATATGTAAAATTACGTGTTGTGGTGCATTTACTTGAATATACCTCTTTGAATTAGTTTAAATTCACTAATATGATTTAATAATATTGTGCTAGCCTTAATTAAAAGTTCTATTTTGAAGTTAATCATATTTACAAGTTTGAATTTTTTTTATATTTAACAATTGTTGTACCTGATAAAAAGATGTTATAGTGAATAAATAATAGAAAATGATATGTTAGCTAAATAGACTTATTTATGCCATGTGTGAAAAGAATAAAAAAAGAAGGGAAATGGTAGAGAATAAGGCATTCTTAAGGGCCAGAAAATTGGATATCCCATTTTGTAATAGATATATCAAGTAACTATAATCATTGTTGGTGGAATTTGCTTTCTAGATTAATGTTTCTATATATTTCCTCTTTTTTACTCACATTTTTGTTCATGTACAAATGGGAAGTAGATTTATGATTGAGCACAATGCTTATAGTTATTTACTTTGTCATATATCTTTTTATGGAATAATTGTTATTTTCCCCAAATTTAAGAGTGCTATTTTTTTTTCTTTTTTTTGGCATGGTTATGTCTCTATGAATAATTGATGATAGTTTATCTTTGGTTATTCAAGGGTCTTTGACTATTCAAGCAACTATTGGTAGAACTAAAATGAAACATTTTATCTTAAATTTTTGATTCAATATATGAAAGTTGACTTTATTTTTTAAAGTCCACCAAGTATCATGTGAGATATATAAATACAATGCATTAGCTTGGAGAGGAAATGGTTAATTTCAATTAATGGCTTGTAAGATTTCTGACTACCATAGTTTTGTCACAGGATTTCAATTATCATACATTTATTTTATTTGTTTATCTTGCTCTATCTTTTATTTTTTATATGTAAATGACTTTGAAATGATATATTTGTCATGGACTTAAGGTGATCCTGATAGGGAAGAGTTACATGCACACTACTTTACTGAGGTATCTTTTCCCTAAAAGATGCTTCTTTTCATACGATCTTCTTTTATTGGTTTAGATTTAAAAATTGATTCAGTTGCACGGACACCGGAACACGGATACGGGGACACGAACATGGGGACACGGTATTTTCAGAAGTGTTGGGCTATTTTTACATGATAAATGAAGTGTCGGTGTCAAGAAGTGTCAGATACGGGAACGTTTTCGACACGCGGATACGGCTATTATATGAAGTGTCGGTGCATCGTAGGTTGCTAACATAATAAAAGAGAAACTTAGAATAACAATATAAGGTTACTTTTTTTGCCTTTCTGGTACTCTGTGCCTTTCTTCATTTTGCTTTGGATGATATCTCTATAAATTAATTGCTATTCATTTGTGGTAGTGAATGATGATTGCTAATTCTAATTGTGTTTCCTTTTCTTTTTATTTTTAGTTAAACTAAAACAATTGAAAGATTTTTAAAGAAATAATAAGTGATTAAAATGAGTCCATTGAATAAGCAGTTGCATCACAAGAAAAGGAAGGCTTTCATGCTCTCAAAATTGCTCAATAATTATTGAGTATAATACCTTTGGTCAATCTAATGGTAACATAAATAACGATAACAATCAAACTACTAAAGAACAACAAATATCTTCTGCTAATGAATTATTGTATAAGTTTGTAGCTTCTATTTAAAAATCAAGTGTAAATATTTAGATTTGCATTGTTAATATGTGTAATAGTTATATATATACTTCTTAAAAATTGTATTCATTATACTTCAAAGGTTTACAATTTGATTATTTCTGATCCTCGTATATGTGTTTGCTGCTTCTTGGCCTACAATATATTTATTGGTCCTTTGGTTCTTTACTATGTAATAACATAGCGAGTTTGTGAATTTGATAGTAGTTGCAAGTTATCGACATATTTTGAAGAAGAAAAAAAGCACTGATTTCATATTTTTAACAAGTTTACTCAAGCTTATCACTTTAAAACTAGAGATAGTTACCCTAACTAATGTTTTTCTTTCCTTTCATATTTTATTTATAAGCCTTGAAGATAGTTTATTTGGTGTGTCAATTTTAGAAACTCAATGTCAATGGAGATATGGGTCATGATAACATTATCAACACCAATTCTAACTCTTCTTTGTTTTACAAGTGTTTATAATTCTATAATTCATCCACTTTGGCATATTACATGAAATTATGTAGTTGTAGTAAGCAACATTACTATGTAGTGTGCTTTGAGCTAAGTAGCAGACGTTTATCCTTAATTTGTTTGAAGAAATGTATTAGAAAAACTTTGCACCTCATAGGCACATTTATTATGCATATATGAAGCTTCTCTAATTATTTTCTTGGTTATCAATTATGATGATTTAATATTTGTTATTTCTCTTTTTTTCAATAATAATATGAACTCCTTGGTATATAGTTATAGCTAATCTGAGCAACCCCTTTATTAGGTTGATTTTTCAGTTAAGAGTATGAAACCATTTTCTGAAGTAACCAATTGCATATATGGTTAAACTAGTAGGAAGGTAATGATATTTTTCTTACTCATCTTTGATAAGTAAAACTTTGTTGATGCTTTGGGGGGTTAGTTCAGGAATAAAGAAACATTACATTATAAGTCTATTGATGCAGGGTTAGTGTTTACACAATTTCTTTTTAGGTGTAACTTTGTCAATGCATTAACTATTCCTTTCCATTGAGATTAAACAATGTTTATGCTTTATTCATTATGTTATTTGGACTACCTTTTTCCCTGTTTGCCTGAATTCAAATCCTTTTTTATATGCTAACCATGACTTATAACTTGTCAAACTATAGTATAGAAAAATATTCATTTGAATGAGTTTACATATATTTTTTCAATTTGTTCATGCATATCCACCTAACATTATGATTTGGTATCTCAAGTTATGTAGCAAGACCAATGTTTTTATATCTATTGATAATGGTTAAGAATATTTTCTACTTATATATTTTGTGGTTACATAATTTCATGAATTTCTCATTTTTGCAAAGAAGCATCTAATATTCTTAACTTTCACTATTATAACTCAGACACAATAATAATGGCATACTTCATTTTTAACTTTTTGTGACAATAACGTTATCCTTAATGGTGGATATTCATTATTAAAGAGATGCAACTTGCACATATTTTACAATTCTACCCCAACATTTAATTAGCCAAGTTAACCATTATAATTGATAAGAGAAAAAGTTGAATTTTAATGATTGTATATAAAGTTTACATAACAGTAGATATAAGGATGTTTGATGAAGGACTAGACAAGAAAGTTTGGAAATACTAATACGCAAGAAAAATATTTACTTCTTTAACTATAAAATTTATGCCATGTTTATTTACCTGGGGAGATATATATATATATATATATATACACTATAAAAGGGTATACCTATAAACAATATAGTTTTTTTTTGGTATTTTTATTTTATACATGAATTAATTAAAAACATTGTGTTTTTAAGTGTCAAAGAATGACTTTAGTGCCATGCACAAGCTTCACACCTATGAATTTTATATAATATTACTTAATGTTATTGTTAAAGTTGCTATATTTCCCTTGACAAAGCAATAGGTTAGTATGAACCAAAGTAATTTTAAAAAGCCATTTTGAAATGTAAAATTTCAATTATATATATGATTTTACTTGAAATTTTTTTTTTCCATGCAAAAGTACTTGGACCTTTTAATTATATAATGCCTAAGATGCTATTATTCAAACCATTATTAGTAAATATATTTTTTATTGAACTCAAAAAATGTCACTAAAGTACATAACTTTGTTGATTAGTAAATCAATATGATTGTATTCTTACGCTACTTTCCTGATATTATGGTCGAGTGCTTACATCATGATGATGTGAAGCATTTTGATAGCATTATTGAGCTTTATATTTATGTATTTGTTGGAGGAAGGTATATATTGAAATATATTTATTTCATTTTTATAAATATTTATAAATATCTAAAAGCTAAATAGGGTGTTCCATTTGTTATATAAATATCCACATTTAAATTTTCTTGCATTTATTGATATGTTAACATTATAAAGCTATCTAAAATTAAAGATAGGTTTGTAAGTACTTACTAAATGAACATTGTCGTTTATGTTTTAGGCTTTCAAATTAAAGGTTAAAACTCAAAATGTATAGTAATGGTGCATTTTCTTCTATCTTTGGTTACTTATCTTATTGGTTTACAATCATTGAAGCATGTTGTTCTCTTGGCTAAGTATCACGTGTATCATTATATTACTCTTTTATCATAATTTTAGTTATTATTAAATTTTGGTTGTTTCTTATTGCTTATAGATATTAAGGCAGCTTATATTCCTTATTATCATGAAATTACCTTTTTTACATTATAATTTTCTTTTATAAAACCAAGATTGACTTGCTTTTAAAGATAGTCTTAAAGTTCTTTAGTTTTGATTTTCTTCTCAATCATTAAATAGCCATCTCTTCATAATATGTAATTCCAAATGTTAATTATAACTATAAAGGAAAAGTTATCAAGGAGAAAGAAGAATGGAAACATAAGAACTTTGAGTCTTCTATTTGAAGAATTGAAAGATCATAATGAATCTTTGACTGGTAAAGAATTTTGATTCTTTGAATTTTGAAGATTTCAATAAATTCAACTAAAATTATTCTCAAGTCATAAAAAAAGACAATAAGCTTTACTAGTTATATTTGCTTAGTCTATTGTTTTCTTCCATTTTGGAGAATCCACAATGGTCGTATATATATGTTTCATTTTGTGAATAGTAGATTTCTTGGTTTTTTTAATTTGATTTTTTTTTCTTTTATCTTTACTTAGTATGATTGATTAATTTGCTTGACAATATCAAATTATTTCATGACATATGAATTTAGTTTTGTTGGACTTTATTGAACTGTATTTGTAGATATATAATACTTTTGTGTGAATCATGTTTAGGACAATGCATATAATTGAAGGTTACTTGGAGAATAGAATAATGTAATAATATTTAGAAAGCTAGTTAAAGGAAGTGGTTTTATAATTAGATTAAATATCAAGAGAGAAGTGAGTTCAAAACATCCATAAGCAGTGGGTATTAAATGTCTAAACCATTTTGATTTTAAATCCCATTTTTCTTGGATTCTTCATAGTTCAAACAATGTTGACTCTAACTATTACGCATTTTATCAACTTTTTTAGCTTATCTTTTCATTCACATTAGTTGTTATATATTTTGATAGGGTCTATGAGAAAAAGGTTTAGGTGAAGTTTATGAAAACTGCACGACAGAGTGATGTAATTGTAAGAATTAATCCCAAATAATATGCATGAAATTAGAATACTGAATAATAAAGGTGATTATAGATCTGACCTGTTGAGGCCAT
>JANHAO010030026.1:0-10244 GCA_026873985.1 Saraca asoca | reverse complement strand
AATTCACGAATATCATAAAGCAATTCAATCAAGATACTTGTGTATACTCATCTCTAACGAGATTAGGGCAAGATCCAAGCTAATTTCGCATTTTTAGTTTAATCTAAATCATATTATTTGGGACCTACAGACTTCATGGACAAAATTACCACATGATGGGAAGCTTGCTGCCTGGTCTTGATCAAGATCCCAAGTTTGTACAATTGTATATTTATGACACTAATCACGGAGTATCAAACAAAATACAAGCCGTTACATAAGTGAAACTTGGTAGAACTTATTTTGACTTTATTTTTGTCTATCTATTCCAAATTCAATCCATTCTCACAAATATTGTTGAAACTATTCTCTAGGTCAAAGAGCAACACTGTTTCATTGAATCCCATCATCGTTGATGATCTTAAGAAAATGCTAGATGAGCACAATGTTCTGGCCAAATCCTTCATAATGGTGAAAGACGCGTTTGGAGCAAATGAATCCACAAAGGTTCGTTCAAGACTCATTCGAAAATGAAGTAAAGATGGAAGAGTGTACAATCTTCCCTCCACAAATGAGTTTGCAATGATTGTAGTTAGGAATGTTGAATACTTGGAACGAGGGAGAGATATAATTGTAGAACACAAAAACGGCCTTCTCAAGTGCATCAATGAACATCATCTTGCATATCTTGGTTTGCAATATCCAATTCTATTTCCATATGGGGAGGATGGATTTACTAGAGGAATTGAGTTAAGACTCTCCAACTGTTATACAAGAAAAAGAACATGTCACATCCCAAAATCCAAAGGTATGATTAGCACAAATCACCTCTTGGCAATTTGTAATCCAATAAGTATAATCTTGCTAAAGTTCTTTTAATCTTTTGAAATCATAAAAATAAATGAGGAAAATGGTTCATGTCACCTTTTTAGAAAAATTCATGATATCCATAATTGCTATAAAAATGTTTTCCTTAAATAGATAACTTTCAAAATTAAAATAAAATCATTTTTATAAAACTCTTTTCATATATGAGGACCTAATGTTTGATTGAATGTACATTAACCACCAAAAGTAAATTAAGGGGACCTTGTACCTAATTCTAATTGCATGCAATATCTTGAAGTATCTTCTAATTGAGAGAACTCTCATAAAACTCACTAACATGAAAAATGTTAATGAGAGCAGTGAATATGACCACTTAGTGAGTAAAATGCAAATCCAATTTTGGGTTGAAAATCCTTTTTGTCATACATGTACATACACATAGACATACATATAATCTATAATGGAAAACATATTTTCATATGCTTTTCAAAAATGTAATCACAGTCATCTTCAAAACTTTCATATCTAATCTTTCATACTTATTATCTATCCTTATCCTTGCCAACTATTCTATCACATCATAAATATAACATAATTCAAAATCATTCTACTTACTTTACTAAGCCATATCTGATGACCATGTAAGGCTCACATCATCTTACTTTACTAAGTCATATCTGATGATCATGTAAAGTTCATCTTTCATAATTATACTAACAATAAGGAATACTGGAGGAGCAATGTTTCCTTAAATTTTCTTTAACTTGACTTTTCTTTGTCCTATCTGACCTTTCATAACTTTTGTGCCTTAATGTACCTATCCGATGGCCCCCTGTCGCATAGGTGATCATTAGTCCCGTAACCCTCTATCGTATAGGTAACCACATACATCTCCTAATGCACATTAGCCCACCAATATCCTTTGCCAATTCACGTACATACATACACATACTTATGTCTCTTAGTATTCTTATCTTTTCGTCATATACTATACATTCTTAATTATCCATGACTAACCAGTGTTTACCTCATAAGTAATCTCTCTATTACTATCTTTCATAATGCTTCCTAGATGATGCAATGAGATTAACTTTTAGAAATATTTTTTCTTGGAAGAAATTCTCATTTTCAATAAAAGAATAAATATGTACCCTTTTGTAAAATAATATTTACTTCAAACAAACCATAGAATAGTAATAATAAGAATATAATGCCTTAAAATAATAATTTCCTTATTTTTAGGAAAATGGCAATTTTATAATTTTCATAAACAAAAGAAATATTAGTAAACACTTTTGAGGAAATAACATTAGAAATTCATAAATCATAATTTTCTAAACTATAAAATAAAACTTTGCATAACATTTCATGAGTTCATAATATTTATGCCCATATACATATGCAAAGCTAGGATTTCTATATTAGTCCATAACTTGTATCATTTCTACATTCCCTTACTATAACCCATTTCATACATACATTAAATCAATCAATGATATAATCACATCGGAAATCAATTTCTTAAGTTCTACCTAAATCTACCTTCCTGTATACAATCTAGCCTAAGCCTAAATTCATTAACTTTTACATTCTAGGTCAAATATATAATCTCATGCCTGTTATGTTTTTGGCCTAATTCTAGTAGTTTAATTCTTTGACCACATTCCTCATTTCTAATAATCAAAATATAGTTAGTAATTTTTTAAAAATATATACTTTATATGAAAAGGGAGCTAGAAGAGTAGAATCCCACTCACATGGTATGGGGGACCTTCTGGAACCTATAGCATATGAGTCTATCCCTAGCTTTGATCTTTACCCTTAGCTATTAGGGAAACACCTTTCAACAACCTTAGGTCCACACCTTTGAAGAATGCAAACCAGAATCCTAATTTGTTGAGCAATACTCCTCAGGAATCTACTTATTTGCAAATAAGGATTATGGAAAACTTTGTAAGGGCTACTTGATAAGCAAAATATTTTCACATTTATTTCATCTCATACTCTACCTATTAGGATGTTAATTAAGTTCAATTTAATGAATTAGCCTTGTTTTGTGATTTGGTCATGATTCAAAGCTTAATTGAATTCATTGCTTAATGCTAGATTTTAACACTATTTCAGGCTTCACGCTATAACTTAAGCTCTAGATATTAGATCAAGTTAATCTTTATATGGTTGGAAAATTAAGAGAAAGCTCTACAACTTTCATGTTGAGGCTAGAGCTCAATTCTACCATTTGGAGTCTAGAAATTTGTTGTGAAGTTATCCCAATCTTTTTGTCCATATTGACCTTGTCACAATGATTAGATCATAACTGAAGCTTCAATGGGCCAGAGGTCAAACCAAAGCTCAAAGATCTCTAAGGTCTAGTGTTGACAGTGGATTTTGGTTCTGGACCAAACTCTAGCCAATAGAGGAATCTTTTCGGATCTCAAACTAAAATCTGGTTCCAAATACAGAAAGTGGATGACGAAGACGAGAACAAGAGGAATAGTAGTAAAAAACACAGAGCTTCTAATGTGGTTTAGCTAAATCTAGACAGAACCGGACCTTACGTCCATGGTAATGTATTGATTTGAAAGTATTTTTACAAAATTTCAATACATTAGCTTCAGTCCTCCCTCATGTTCATCTCCTTCCTCCTATTTATAGAGGAGAGGAGGTTACAATTATAATTTTACATATAGTAAATTTATTACATCAAACATTTAATGTATAAGATAGGATGGACAAATTAAAATCCTATAAGTCAGCTCCTATAGATTTCCTTCTGTAAATGGCCTCGCGTGTCTATTGGGCAATATATATGCTAATATTTTGCTTAATGAGCTCCCGGGCTACTAATTAGATCTCGCAAGCCAAATCCTTCGATCTGGAGGAGCTGCTATCTTCAAGGTAGTGAGGTCAAGCTCATTCTCATTAGGGCAAGCTCGAGTAGAGGATGTCGTTAGTGACGTGAGCTGGAACTTAGCACTCTAAGCATCCTATGAGCTGAATTCTTGCCATACTCAGGCCACCTACCAGCCCATTAAGGATATTCCAGATTTCACATATAACATAAGCCCCCTAACTCTCAGCTCTTTTCATAGGTTGGGAGTTGAAATTTGTTAGGGGATTGTTCATCTTTGAAATTTTGTCCAATTGGAGTCTTCACCGAATCTGTCATTTCATCTGTTCCAGGCCATACTTCTCATAATACGTGCCTCACAATCATTAATGAGTCAACCTCATTCTTTTCCAAGGCAATAAATAAAGGTGGTTGGGAGATTCATCTGGACCCTTTGGTGAGACCGGGCTTAGCTCTATTTAAGGCAAGAAAAGTCTCTTTTGCTCCTTCACTGAGCAAATCATGAATGTCCCAAATAAGCCTCCTTTACTTCCAATGTTCCATCTTTCCACCGTGGTGCATATGGCCTACTGCATAAGAAGTTTCGAAGACACAACTTCTCTAGTAACATGGAGGGATCTCATATAGATCTCAGATTGTCGTGAGGTTTTTGCCTCACCGACCAGGCTCCTGCCACTTCTTGAGCTGCTCTCTTTACTAATCAGAAGAGGAGCTATGGCCAAGAAGATTGAGGGGTAGCTATGCTCATTCCCTCTCCGATTAACGAGAGTGAAGTTAAGGAAGATCTTGCTATTAAGGAAGACGCTAGAAGAAGAATCTTAAGCAAGCTCATGAGCTAGGGCTCACCTCTCAGCGGCTGGCCCTCTGATTGGTGGGAGCTTTCCCCTTGTGCAGCAACCTTTCTTCCAGAAGGAACTGGTTATAGCCTTCCCCTAACTTGTATCTTGATTCTTTTTCTGATTTGTATTCTAAGTTTTCTAATGCAATTTTACCTCATTGAGGCTTTGTAGTGAATAAAATCTTCTTTTGCAATTTTTGTGTACTATTCATAGCTTTCTGCATCCCACAGATAATAACGCAAACTCTTGTAGTTCGTGATGGGGTACTCAAATAGCCAATTGGCCAAACTCCCTTATAAGCAATAAGCATGAGCAAAACATCTCACTAATAAATATATATTATATAAGAAAATTGCATAAGAACTACATCCAATAGAAAGTCGCATGAGAGCTACAAACATTTGGTCGCATGTGAGCTACTAACATTTGGTCACATGAGAGTTGCAAATCATAGTAATCTTGTTGCCTTAGGCAAATAACCAAGTCAATTCTTGTGCTTTAGCAAGCACATAGCTATGTTGGCACTGAGTGTTTAAGAGTGCCTCCGCACCTCAACAAGCACGCAACTATGCTAGCAATGTGAGTCTATTTGTAGCGTCTCCACACCTCAGCAAGCCTACAGCTACACTAAAATTGTAAGTATGTTTTTAGCATCTCCACGTCTCAGCAAGCACGCAGTTATACTGGCATTATGAGTATGTTTTTAGTATCTCCATGCCTCAGTGAGCACATAACTGTGCTAGCATTATGAGTATGTTTTTAGCGTTTACACACCTCAATGAGTACACAACTATGCTGGCATTGTGAGTATGTTTTTAGCGTCTCCATACCTCAGTGAGTACGCAGCTACATTGGCATTTGTTCCAGGATGAGCCCCGGCACCTTAGCTTAAGAAGCTAGTAACTCCGTTAATTCATCTCCAAAATGAGCTCTGGGGGGCCTCAGCTTAGGAAGTTAGCAACTTTGTCAATTCATCTCTAGAATGACCTCTAGGGGGCCTCAGCCCCTGAACCAGGGGTCATGGTTGGCACGAAGTCAACTAAGTGACTTGAAAGAGTTAACCTCATGTGAGCTATAGGGATTGCAAACATTTGATAGTGAGAAGCAGAATAGAGAGATGAAGACAATAACACCAAGTTAATTGGCAAACATCCCTCAACAGGGACAAAGGGAAAAATATTTACATTAACTCTTGAATTTAACATACATTGTCAATGTATAATTCTGACCGAGCCCCTCGGCTCTTAGCTAGCATCTTACTGGGATGCTGAGATCACTGCCCCATGGATTATACAACATATTCTCTTAGACGGCCCCTTCTAATCAGGTCTTCAATTACATCCCTAAGCTCTTGGTAGTTTGAGGTCCCTTGTTTGACCTCATTGTGATAGGCACAAAACTCATCTCTATTTCTTTGCCTAAATGGGGTCTTCAAAGGTCAAGGCCTCCTAAAGTCTTCCCTGTCCCTTTCTACCACATAAATCCTACCCTGAGAATCTGATAGGATGCTATATTATTCGTGGTGATCTGAATGCTAGGGCCGCTCACCTCTAGGCCTTTTGGACCTTTTCACAATCTGCTCAGCAGAGTGATCACCCTGGTCTACATTGCCCCTTTTCTTGCTATGGGAGGAGCTAACTTTCTCATCCTTCCTGTCAGACTTTCTCGAGCCAAAAGTCTCTTCCCACTTGACCTGCTTAGCAACTCATTCATAAAATTTGGTGAGATCCTTTATCGGGGACTTGTACAAGCTCTTATATAGCTTTCTATCTTTGCGAAGTCTCACAGAGATCGTTGCCAGCATAGTTTCTTCAAATGGATTCTCCACTAAATTGGCTTCTATCCTGAACCTAGCAATGTAATCCTTTAACGAATCATTCTTGCATTGAAAGATCATGGCGAGATGGCAAGGGGTACGAGTTGTCTCTTCAATGCTTGATACTTGCTGATGAACTTCTATTGGCAATCTTCCTAACTGCAAATTGAGTGAGCTAGGAGGCTTTTGAACCAGGCTCGAGGTACACCTCCTAGCGTAGCTAGGAAAACTTGACATTTGACCAAAGGATTAACCACTTGCAAGTCCATCTAAACATTGATTGCATCTAGAAGGTCGTACAGATTGGTGTCCCCATTGTACAATGGAATCACGGGGGACCTTGAGCTTGAGGGGGAGGGCCCGAGCTTTGATTTCCTGGGAAAGTGGTGACCTTTCTTCATTGTGAGCTCAGTCATTCAAAGCTCAAAGGTGTTCCTTTAGCTGAATCATTTTTTGAAATAACTCTTTGACCAATAGGTCTCACACCCCAAATTGCTGGCTAGAAGATTGCTGGATTCTTTGGTCTTCATGGTCGCGAGAGCTGCGACCTGGAGTTTGCTCTTATGAGCAATGAGCTAAAGAATTTTCCTAATTAGCATTGCCCAAACGTCCAACTTGCTGCTGGTGGTGAACATTCAAAGGTGTAACAACTTTAGCCTGTTTCTGCACTCCTTCTACTAGCATCATGATTGCTTTAGTCAGCTCTCCCATCATGTTTTCTAGTCTTTCCTGGCACTGGAGCCAAATCTATGCCACATCAGTGCCATTAACAATGGTAACGAGTTGGATAGAACTGGTTAGGGGCAAGCCAGAGGTTTTGTCGATAATGGGAGCAATGGAAGAGTCTGTCATAGACACATGACCTTCTGGAGGGTTAGACAATGCATTTAAAGCTCTGGTGGCTCTTCCCTTGGCTATTACAATAGAAAATGAACCAGAGAATAGATGAAATCCCCACAAATGGCGCCAAAACCTCCAGCCAACATCGACCCTAATGATCAAGCCATAAAATTAATGAAACTAAATAGTTTTGAAGGTTAACACAGAGGGTAAAGTCAAACTAGTGTTTTACTCTGCAAAGGACTGGTTTTGAATTTGAATTTGTAAATGTAGTTTAGAGGTTTCAATCATAACAAGCCCTGATTCATTGTGAACCTAAGAGGCAACCTATGAGACTTAGTGAGGGATTGGAAGATAAAAATAACTAAACCCCTTAGAGATCATTGATTCTTTGTTAGCTTTTTATAATTAGACTTTTCAGCTTTCTTTAGTTTCCCTCTACATTTTCATGGCAGCCATGGAAGGCTAAGCACTTCGTAACCAAGTCTAAGGGTATCACACTCTAATTGGTTTAATTTTTTGACCTTGCTCTTATCTATTTAATTTCAGTTGATTTACTCCTACTTCTTTCTTTATCATATTGTTTGGTTACATGTATAATTGCTAATGTGGCCACTTGGAATTATATGTGTGATCTATGCTTAATTGATGAATCTAACTACATTTAGTGTTAAATGTTGGCTAGTACTTCAATGTTTTTCACATGAGAAGTAGGGTTTATGTAATTGAACCAAAGGTGTTTGGTCAATTGCTTAGCCTAGCTAAATTCTGGTTTTCAAGCTTACTTACATCTAGCTTTAGGAATAGGTGGTTACTTGTTTCTGCTAATCATGTTAAGCTAAATCCTAGGTGGTTATCTAGTAGAGGATTTGAGGCTACTGCAAGGGTTTTGGATAGCTCTAAGTTAGGCAATTAATTGAAGTTGAATACATGTTTTATAGTCTATGATAAATCTGTTTGGAGGAGTTATGATTATCCCTTAGACTGGTTGCATCATTTCTATATTCTCTTATTACATCATTTCTACACTATTTTACTGCATCATTTCTATATGTGTTTTTTGGTTTTCTACAATTTTAGTTTAATCATAAATCCCTCCCATTTCATGTTGACACATATAAATAGGTTACTAGTCCCTATGTCAAAATACATATACGCAAAAGATTAGTTCACTAGTGTTCACACCAAAATTTAGTCAATTGGTTTCCTTAGTACAACACCTCTGATTGCATGCTTGAAAAAGAATGAAGATAGATGGTACAAGTTTAAGGAGGAAATAAAAGGGAGGATGAAGACACCGAAATTTATTGTGGTTCAACGAAAGCCAGGTTTCAGCCCCTACGTCGCTGCTTTCTCTCGTTATTTGTCTTTCAAAGGTTTTGTTACACAATGGCTCACAGGCTCTCCTTCTAAATGGGGATTATAGATACAAGAGCTTCTCTTTCACTAATGGAGTTTTCTGTATATCTTCTCTCCTCTTCGTTCTATGGTCCCTTCCCTTGTATTTATAATGAGGGGGAGGGTTATAAGGGTAATCTTCTTAATTGGCAAAATGATCACCTTCGCCGTTGTTAGCATTAAATGCTTGCCGTCGGATAATTAATGCTAGGCAAATCATTGTCGAATTTCTGGGGAGCTGATGTGTATTGCCTGAGTCCCAAGCTGTCAGTTCTTCCGGCACTTTTTAGGCTACTGACTAGACTTGGAACAATCGTCCGCTAGTGGTGAAGCAAAAGGGAGATAGTGGATTGAGGTCTCAAGGTCATTGTCTTTCGTTCTCGCTTGATTGTCTATTGGCTTTGGTCGATACGGTCATTGCCCTTTAAACCTGTGGTCCCGCATTATGGTGAGGCCTCGTGGCATCCCGGGCCCCCGTGGCCTGGTGATTGTGGTCTCTTTTTACTGGGACTGAATCCGCTTTAGACTGTGCTTCCCTAGATGTCATTCTTTTTGAATCTCATCCAAATAATACTCACAACATAAGCCCCCCACCTCTTGGCCCGTCTTGCGAGGCGAGAGTTACGCCATGGTCCGTGCTTCTGGTTTCGAAAAAGGGGGTTAGATTGTTGTATTCCCTGTCATCGATTAATGTTTTAAGGGAATCTTCTTCTTGTTACAAGGCCGTCTTGCACAAGTATTCTATGTGAGGCATGCACATTACTTGGACGCAGGGTCATTCTGCACAAGAATTCTATGCGGGGCATGCATATTACTTGGACGTGGCTCGCACAAGAATTCTATGCCTTCTGCGTACTACTTGGATGCGAGATTATTTTTTGAGCCCCCCGACCGGCGCAAGAATTCTGTGCGGTTGGCACACTACTTGGACACAGGGTCGTTCGATGCAAAAATTCTATGCGGGGCATGCACATTACTTGGACGTGGCTCGTGCAAGAATTCTACGCCTTCTGTGTACTACTTGGACGTGAGATTATTTTTTGAGCCCCCCGACCGGCGCAAGAATTCTATGCAATTGGTACACTACTTGGACGCAGGGTTATTCCACGTAAGAATTCTATGTGGGGCATGCACATTACTCGAACACGGCTCGCACAAGAATTCTACGCCTTCTACGTACTACTTGGACACGAGATTATTTTTTGAGCCCCCCAACCGGTGCAAGAATTCTATGCGGTTGGCACACTACTTGGACGTAGGGTCGTTCTGTGCAAGAATTTTGTTCGGGGCATACACATTACTTGGATATGGCTCGTGCAAGAATTCTACGCCTTCTACGTACTACTTGGACACGAGATTATTTTTCGAGCCCCCCGACCGGTGCAAGAATTCTGTGCGATTAGCACACTACTTGGATGCAGGGTCGCTCCGCATAAGAATTCTATGTAGGGCATGCACATTACTTGGACATGACTCACGTAAGAATTCTACGCCTTTTGTGTACTACTTGGACATGAGATTATTTTTCAAGTCCCCCGACTGGCGCAAGAATTCTGTACGGTTAGTGCACTACTTGGATGCAGGGTCGCTCCATGCAAGAATTCTGTACAGGGCATGCACATTACTTGGACGTGGCTCGCGCAAGAATTCTACGCCTTCTGCATACTACTTGGACACGAGATTATTTTTTGAG
>JANHAO010030025.1:0-10243 GCA_026873985.1 Saraca asoca | reverse complement strand
ACCCGTACTCGCCGGTTCTGTGTTACAACTACACCGTGCGCTTGCGGTTATTTTTAAAACGTGCAGTAACTTTGCAGCACATCATTAACAAATTTTTCCTGGCACTCTCCCCAGCTGCGAATGCTGCGAGCCGGGAGGCTCTAGAACCAAGTATAGGAAACTTCCCCCAAGGTGGCTGGGAAAACGTGGCATTTGATCGAAGGGCTACAAGCTTGGAGGTCCATCTGGATATTGAACAAGTCCAGGTGGCTGTGCGGATCGCTGTCTCTGTCATACAACGGGATGGTGGGGATTTTTAACTTGTCTGGCAAAATCTCCTTCATAATCTCCTCAGAGAAAGGGGGTTGCCCTCCAGGACACTTCTCGTTATTTTGAGCTCGAGGACATTCCTCCAAATGTCTGACCCTTTGGAGGAGACCTTCCACCACAACATCTAAGTCCCCTAGTCCGTGGCCAGGGACTTAATGATTTACTCCGTCGTCCTGTCCGCACGAATGGCGATACGGCTCCTGTTCTCGAACTACTTCACCAGAACATTCTACCTCAGGCACGACGGGATCGGCCTGTGCACGGGTATTCTGAGTTTGCGCTCGTATCAACGCCAAAACTGTTTTAGTCAACTCCCCCATCATGTGCTCAAGCCTTTCTTGACGCTAGAGCCAAGCACGTGGCTCTTCAACGCCGTCAGCAGTGAGAGTCGATTGCAACGGACCGATCCGAGGGTGGTCAGCGGCTACCCTTGTCGTAGGGGCGGCAGATGAACTTGTCGTGGAAACCTGGCCATCTGGGGTCTGGCATCGTACGCTCGGAGCCCTAGTGACTCTTCCCTTGGCCATGGTAATGAGAAACCGACCAAAACAGGTGGGATCCGCATAAATGGTGCCAAAATGTTGACGTCGAATTTCGGTTATGTCCGAAATCTGGCCAACGGGAGATTCTTCGGGATCCCAAGCCTGTTCTGGGTTTAGAGATGAGGGAAGGTGGTATATATCAAGTACATGATTGAAAAGCCATGAAAGGGGAGGCACTTATCTTTTTACGTGGTTCGGCTAAATCCAGGGCTTCCTGGACCCTACGTCCACGGTAGTGATTTTATCATTGCAACTTTTCCGGGTTATTTGCTTGCCAGCCTCCTTCCTCCTTGCTAACAATGTCATCCTATTTATAGAAGAAGGATGGGCTCCGGTCATTAATTACAAGCTATAGTTGTGTTACATCAAATAAATAAGCATAGACGGTGAAAAGACCACTTTCTGATTGTAGGCTGTCGAAGTAGGCTTCTCGGGCTGTCTTTGCAGGTTTATAGCTGTTATCGTATTGGACACAATATTCTGTTTGTCTCAAGTGAGAGCTCCTTGCCTCGGGAAGTCATGAGGATAGTCGTGACAGGGGGGAAGCGAGTGCAGAAAGGTCGACCGACCATGATGTTGGGTCGATCCCTGAGCCTTTTCCACTGAGTCGCGTGGTTGCTGGGATACAGTCTTCAATGACGCACTCCTTGCCTTCGTTGCTTCCATAACGACAAGTGGAACAAGGTTTTCGGCATTCGTCTTCGTCTATCGCTTCTTCCCGTTTCCGATGGCAAAGTTTCCCGGTAGCTCCTTGCTATCTTGTGAGAACTGGTTTTCGTTCCCTCGGGGGCTCGTTCTAGCGAGGCCTGTTTTTAGTATACAACACTATCAAAAGTAGAATTGAAAGCTTTATTTTTCTTCATTATTTTCCAAAGTGTTTTATAGTTTTAGTCAGCAACATTGGATGTTTTAAAGTATTACCCTTCCTTAATGCATCTTCTAACTTCCATTTTTTGTTAATTTTGTCCTAAATAACCATAGGCACCAAGAAAGTAGATATAAATTAAATAATAATAATAAGCTAATGATTATGGAAATATGATACCAATAAAAGAGATAAAAAGTTCCACTCTATCAACATGCATATATCAATGCCCTTACAACTGATTGTCTCTAGAGTATTTTTATACTAACAATATAAGAGAAAAAAGAGATAAAAGGTTGCACCATATCCACACACACACACACACACACACACACACATATATATATATATATATATCAATAAACCTCTGATTCTTAAATCAAGATCTCCTTCATATATCAAGAACATATCGTTAGTTCTTCTAAAGTACTTAAGGATGGTATTGACTACATTATAGTGATTTTCACCTGGATTATCTTGATATCTACTAGTCATACTTAGTGCATAGAAGACATCTGGCCATATACAAAACATGGTATACATAATCATATTGTAGATGTATAGAGAATCTCATTCATGTATTTCTGTTCATCTTGTCTTAGGATACTATTTCCTAGATAAGTGAACACCATGAGACATGGGTAAGAACCCCTTCTTAGACCCATCCATATTAAACCTTTTTAGCATCTTGTCTATGCACATGGATTGGGAGAGGTCAAGTAATCTTTTAGATCTATCGCTATCAATTTTCATACCTAAAATGAAACTTGTTTCTCCCAAGTCCTTCATGGAGAATGTCTTGGATAACCATAAGTCAACATATTGTAACATAGGAATGTCGTATCCTATAAGAAATATGTCATCTACATATAGTAATAGGAAGACGATTGCACTCCCATTAACCTTATTTTACACACATGGTTCATCAACGTTCTTGATGAAATCAAATAATTTAACTACTTCATCAAAATAGATATTCCAACTCCGTGAAATTTGCTTCATCCATATATGGATCTTTATAGCTTGATACCTTGTGGGGTTTGGTCTTAGAGACAAAACTCTCAGGTTGTATCATATATACATCCTCTTTCAGGTTTCCATTATAAAAAGTTGTTTTAACATCCATTTGTCAAATGTCATAGTTATGGCAATCAGCTATTGCAAGTAAAATCCTAATGAACTTCAACATGGCAACTAACAAAAGGTTTTGCTCATAGTCAACTCATTGTACTTGCTTGTAACCTTTTTGCCACCAACGTAGCTTCGTATGTTTGTATCTTGCCATTTACATCTATCTTTCTCTTAATGACCCACTTGCACTCATTGGGTTTTATTCCTTTGAGTGCAGTTACCAAGTCCCATACTTGATTTTCATGCATTGAATCCATTTTAGATTTCATGGCTTTTTGTCACTTCAATGAATCAATATTTGATATTACTTCCTAGTAACTAGTGGGCTTATTATCATTCTCTTGTGTAAAGTCACAAAACTCATCATGGAACATACCATTTTAAGCAAAGTATGGTTTCTCCTTTCTGAAACACCATTTATTTGTGGCATTACAGGTAGAGTCCATTGTGAAAAAATCTCAAACTGTTTTGAATAATCCATGAATTCTTGACTTTAGTATTCTCTATCTTCATCTAATCTAAGTATCTTGATACTTTTTCTAATTTGTTCTCTGCTTCATATTTGAATTCTTTGAACTTTTCAAAGGCTTTAAACTTGTATTTCATCAAATATATATATATATATATGTATGTATGTATATTTGCAAAAGTGGGCTTACATAATCTTGTTTATCAAAACTTAATCGATTGACTAATCATAAATGACTGATTGATTGGTCGGATTGATCAATCGGTTCATTAGTGCTAGTCGATCGATCGACCTTCAGTTTAACCAACTGAATCCATCTTTAGGTCTAGTCAGATTTATCTGATAGAGGGTGTTACACTAATTATGATCGCATTTTAGTTGAATGACAAATGAACTTCTCACACCCCAACTCTTTGTTCATTTGAAACAACAATGTTGAGAGTGTTATTTAAAAACAATTAATGAAATATATACATATAATACATTGTTAAGGAATTACTAATTAAATATATTGACTAATCAATTAATTAAATTTAATAAATAAGTTATACATGTTGATATAAGTTTTGTGAGGCAAGCTTTAAGACGTGTTAATTTGGTCGTTTTACGTTAACAATGATTAACCTTATACAACATGATTAATTGTTGGCGCTATGTTTTCATTGAATCTATTCAGATTCTTATTACTTTTGGCACACATAAACTGAACGTACAGATTCAAATTGACACACTCGACAAAAAAGCAAAGGATTTTTCGTGAATTTTTCCCACTATTGTAGAGTAGTAGGAAACAAAATTAACAAAAGTGTCCCGTTCAACTCCAAGTCCCTTCTTTTGTTTTGTACTAATAATCATGTTATAAAATATTCTATGTTAAAGAGAATATATGATTTTCCTTTCATAAATTAATATTGAAATATTGTTTTACATAAATTTATGATGATGTTAAGGAGGGGAATTTGAAGAAAATTAGAGACAGAAGACATGGCCCACAGATTTCGCATTTGAAGTTTGTTGATGACTTGCTTTAATTTGCAGAAGCTAGAACTGATCAAATTAATATATCCATAAAATGCCTTCCAACACTTCTGCATCATATCAGGATAAAAGGTGAATGACGTCAAAATTAATGTCTGTTCCTCCAAATGACATGAAGAAGATTATTGTGAATTTTAATGGCTCCAAAAATGTAGACAATACTGGGAAATATTTGGGTATTATGATGCAATCAGGCAGGAGACCATTAAAAAGAAACAATGTAAAGAGTATATTACCTTTGACTGAGTAGTTGGAAATCACAGTGCATCTCTTTTGGAAGGTTGAATTAATTAGTAATAATCCAATCTATGCTTAAAATTCCAATGTAACTTTGTTTTGTAATAATCACATTATTTTTATATTTGTCCTTAATTTTGTTAATTGCACTGTGATCACAACTATAACCACAATCATAAATTAAAATCATTTGCGCAACTATAAGCTCTCTATTGTGATATTGAAAAATAAATTCATAAGTCAATGACAGAATACTATGTATTATCAAATATTAAATATTGACATAAACGGATAGAGGTCCAAAATAGGCATGTAATTATAAAAGAAGTATCAATGCTTCAAGGGTTATCCCCTCTTTTTCATATGCACGACAATAAGCTTCCTATCTGTCTGTCATGATATTGGAAGAAGACAGTTTTATTTATTTATTTATTTATTTTTGGGGGGGGGGGGTATCAGAGAAAATATAAGTACTTATCAACTGGGATACAACCGGTTTGCCAAAGAATTGTGTCTAAACATTTGGATAAAATGAAAGATGCGTTCTGTTGAAAATTAAATGGGAAATAAGTAGTCAAAACTGAATTTCATAACAATCTTTCGCTATAAAACATCCACTAATATCAATGATTGAGTGTGCTCTTATTACAAGAAGAGATGGATACCATCAACCTTGATATAATTTCATCGTTAAAGCAAGAAAACCTTTAGAAATAATTCTTTTACAAAAAACTTATGAATGCAAAATAAAAATCCCATCTTTATAAGAAACAAGACCTAGAGACTACAAATATGGAGAAATGCATTCACAAAATAATTGTCTCTTCCAAATCCTCTTGTAAAATGATTGCAAAGTCACCTACCACATGAAGAGGAGCTTAAAAAGAGGGTGGCAAAGCGAAGGAATAAAAGATACAAGTACTGTTCATTGCAGTAATCACAACAAGTACTTCTCAACAACAGTCCTGCCAAACTTCTCTTGAACATCCCTTGGCGTTTCAATCTGAGACAAATAAGCATTGTCATATAAAATATCACAGTGCGAATTACTTGAAATACTAAAGGCAATATCAGCAAGATGAATTTACTAACCGCATTAAGAGCTTTGAAGAGAGCCTTGACTGTATTGTGAGGGTTTCTGGAGCCAATAACCTATTATAAAGGCAATTTAAATTAGAGGAAACCCTAAAATTGTATCATCATCTATGTTACAAGAATATGATTTGTGTCAGTTACCTTAGACTTAACATTTTTAAAACCAGCTAAATGTAGTATGGTTTGGACTATTCTGCCAGCCTTCATGCCAGTTC
This sequence comes from Saraca asoca, assembly GCA_026873985.1. Classification (NCBI taxonomy): domain Eukaryota; kingdom Viridiplantae; phylum Streptophyta; class Magnoliopsida; order Fabales; family Fabaceae; genus Saraca; species Saraca asoca. Next base: position 4,342 of record JANHAO010030025.1, on the reverse strand, counting down.
TAGTGGGAGCAGGCCAGAGATAAACCTGAGGAAATATGATGCAGATGTATGAATTCATAATAAAACATGGCAAGTTCAGACAGAAGGCATAACATGAATCATTACTTCTAGAAGAAATGTTTAGAGAGCACAATTTCAGCCAACTACCTTGGTCTTCTTATAATTTGTTTGCACTGCATGTGCAATTGTATGTTCCTCATGTCGTTCCACATAGTGCAGATTCTGAAAGCATTTCTCATACGCCTGATTGTTGTCAAATCAAATCATTAAATTTTCCAAAATGCCTATGCAAGATTGAAAACAAAACCAGATTTCAGTTTCTAGAGTGGCAAAATTACTCCTTAAGTGTTTTATAGATTTCAGTTATATTACTACACATCACAACAATCTTGCCAATTTCTTCCCTGTCACTTTTGACCTGCAGTACCCTGCAGTGCTGTTGTTTCTCAATGAAATTTTTCCATGTGATAATGTTTTAATTAAACAGTGTGCCCCCTGAGAAACAGGTCATCATTTCACTTGCATGAGGCATCCACATTAGAAACTTAGTTTCTCATTTTGTACTTCAATTAAAAAATTACAGAAAAATAATGAACAGTTAGGAGAAAATAAAATAGTTACATTCATTCTGTGAACATTAGCATATTTCGCAGGATGAAAGGATCCAAAAACATAAATTCATGCGTGACTATCAAATTTAGCCCAGGCAATAGACCATTAGGAAACGCAATAGGGCAGAGTGATGCAATATCACCAAAACATTTATAATTTAATGGGGAAAAAAAAAATACAGCAGACACCTTTGAAATTTCACTGAATGACAAATTACACCCTTATACTTTAAAAACTTTCAAATTACACCTTAAAGTTTGGACAAAAGTGAACATTAATTTGCTGTGAATTTTAACCCTAGAACATCACCTATAAGGCACAAAACGAGCATTGGAGTTATATTTAATCAACAAAACATGGATTTTATGATCTGGGTTTGGAAAAGATTGGGAACCAATATTTGTAAAATTTCTTTTCCAATTTTTGTTCATTGCTTCACTAATAAAAATTGAATGAATAAAAGAGCAAATAACTGTACATTGACTCAGCCAACAAATGAACAAAAAATTTGAGAAGACATTTCACAAAAATGGGCTCTGGATCTTCAACAAACTCAAACCATAAAACTAACTAATTGGTGAGGAAATTCAACGTTCAATGTGTTTGTGGATGTTATTTATTCAAGCTGCCATAAACTGATGATTGGAGATGTGTCCAAAGGGTAAGTGATATTAAAGTGTGCTATACTCTCCATATTAGGATTGAACTAGAAAATGAGACATATATACAGGGTTTTATAGAGTTCAGTTTCAAAGGTTACATAGAAATGAACATAAAAACAATATAGGAAATAATGCATCAATTAGTAATATGAAAAGCCGAAGAGACCAAAAAAAGCAAGAAAATAATCTCTTGAACAGAGTGAAAGAATACACCATTGTACCTAATATGCAACATCGAGTAAAAAAATGCATTGACAATTCAGTTGACTCAAACTCACAAAAATGACTAGTTAGAAGAAAAACAATAGTAAAACTAGACGATATTCCATTAACCTCAACAACCATGAGAGTTCCACAAATTCTATAAAAGGAACTATACTTGTAATTCATTTATTGGCGGAGTGTGATTTCAGAAAGTGGAAACGAAAGAATAAGAATGAGATTTTTTATTGAGCAAGAAAGTGGGACAGTCTTGCCCTTTTCTAGTCGCCTCTCACACATGGTACCCAGAAAAAAGAAATAAAACAAAATAATGAAGACTAAGGTAATTATAGATATATGGAAGGCATCAGTTATTAAATCCTAATACATGTTACTTATGGAAGATAAAATTTATCTCTTAGATTGTGGCATACTTGTCCATCAATTTTTTGAGAATCAAACTAGAAACGGAATCATGACTTTTGCTAACATGACCATCTGAAAAGTAGGTATCAATCAATTTTTGGCAAGCTTGTTATGGCACAGTTTTTTAGTGCCTCTGTATGCAAAATATTTCCAGTTCTACCGTAAGACTGAGATTCTCAGAATTATTGCCAATTGTTTTTTGACAAGTTAGGAAACTACCTACTTAATTTTAGAATTCATTCAACCATGATGTCAAATTACAATAGGCAGTTGTATTGAGATCTCACTGCTACAATATGACTAGAAATATTTCCATGCATATTAAGCACTTAACCCAATGGTTAACCAGCAGTGTGTACCAACAACCCAGCCCCTTTTACTGATTATAAACCCAATATGCAAGGATTAACCACGGCCTATGTAAAATTAGCATCAGAGCTTCACCCATAAAACAATTTGCAGCATATTTCCAACAAAATAAAGCTCTCAACCGAAACAAATTAAATATGGGTCAGCTGAAATCTATCAAGAACTAGATTGAAGCAAGCCTATATCTGAATTTAAATGTGCAGCTAATGTAATCCTGAAACATTTTAGCATTAACCATACAACAATTGGAAATAATCCACTGCCAACCCGGCTTAAGCAGAACTCGGAAGACCAAATAATATAAATAGACAAGGTACCTTCTGAAGGGCAATGGGAACTGCAGGGCCTTTGGCTTTTGCAAAACCGATAACACCATGATAGTTGCCACAAGCTAACATAGCAGTGTACTTAACAACTTGTCCTCCCTAGAGCACACAAAAATGAGAAACAAACTAAGAACACTTAACTAACAGACAAAGTACGTGTTAAACACACAGCAAGAGAGATAGAGAGAGAAATGGGGTCACCTTTGTAACCTTGCATGTTCGGTTCACATCAATTAACTTTACATCGAAACCCTGGCACCATAGACAAGAACCCAAATAGAATCAAAATGCAAAGAGAAATTAATTGTGAGATATGAGAAGTAGAAGATAAGGTTAAATTTAAATATTTGTGCAAATTACATGACTAAAGTCATTAATAAAGACAAAAAGTTTATGCAAGTTTTGATGGAACCACATATTTCGGAATGAATAATCATAAGAGGTAAAGGAGTACACAATCTTGGATGTAAAATTTGAATGATTTACAGAAAGATCTTTGAGAGACATTTCATGCACATTCCAAGGACACAAGTCAGCTTAAAAGAAATAAATAAAGGAAGTGGAAGAAAGATGCATAAAATATAGTTGAATTTCATCAAAGCATATATAGCCGACAGGCTGTTCAAAGTTTCAACTTGGCAACGAATGGAGTTCTACAACTACTCTAAACCCTACTTTCCCTACCATTTTCCCTGCTACACAAAAAAATAGAGGGGGAGATCCTTTTTCACTTATATATAGGCATGCTCACTGAATGGCACAATCAAAGGGCTACTGATAAGTATAACAAGGGGAAATGAGGAAACTTCTCATTCAGACAACTTAAAATTACAAGGCATGTTATGCATATGATATATGGAAAGCATGTAAAGATATAGATAAACAATGACATAATCGCTACCAACCAGAAAGAAAACCAACCCTCTAAGACATCAATTGAACTGTTTTCTTTCAGAGTAATCTTTATATATCAAATAAAAGTTCTCTAGTATTAGATACAAGAAGAATAACAAGGGTACTCTAGGAGCAAAGTTTAAAATTTTATTATATTGAAAATCCTTTAACAAGAAAAATATTACAGCTGCCTGTATGTTCAGCTAAAAAAATTAGTTTTTTTTTTCTTCCTTTCATATTAATCTACAATCATTACATAGCAACACAAGATATGTCCACAAGTCAAAAATTAGGGATAGAAAAGAATCAAAAAGGCCAAAAGATCATAAAGAAAATAAAAATACGTAAATTTTGTTTTGTTAAGCTGATATGGACAACAATAAGGAAACGACAGAATTGGCCATCAGTTAGTTGTTTACCTTTCGGTAAAGAGGCTTCCTTTTCTTCTCTGTTAAATCATTTCTCTCCTCTGCAAGATCTCTGATCTCCTCCTCTAGAATCTTACCCTTTTTTCCAAATGTATAATCAAGCTCTGCTAGCTTCTCTTCAAGTTTCTTGTCAATAGCTTCAAGTTTCTCCAGAAGTATGTCATCTTTCTCTTTCATGTCATCAAACTCTTCTTCATTGTCATCGTCAACTCCTCGTATAATTTGCCTCTCCTTTTCAAATCCAGCATGTTCCAAGACATCAACAGAAGGTCCAACTTGTTGATGTTGAATGACTCCATAATTGGCAGGATTATTAGGATCATAAGCTTCCTTCCACTCCACCAATCTCATGGCCCTATTTAGTTTTTGTTGCAGAATGAATTTATCTTTTCCTTCTGCTACTTTCAATCGATTAATTAATTCT
>JANHAO010030024.1:0-10240 GCA_026873985.1 Saraca asoca | reverse complement strand
ACTAAGCTTTTCTGGTTCCAATTTACTATTAGAAGTAATGGTAAATGGATGCCATTGCAGACCGGAAATGCTTGGTACATTTACATAAATAACACTAGTGGGATTATAGCTCAATCCTGTCAAAAGCATATCACACTAAACATATTAAACAAAGTCTTGGAAGTTGGAACAGAAGTTTAAGCTTAATTACATACAATTCTTGTACTTCAAAAATAATAGAGATAATTAGCCCTTTGATCCACTTGATAAACTATTGTGATTTTATCTTTTCTAATTTACAAAAATCACGTACTTAAATAAAATCTTGGTACCAACTATTTAGCTAAATTTCCTTTTAGTCCTTATGGCTTCAATATGGTTGCAATTTCAACCTTAGATTTTTGTTACATCTTCAAGGAGTTAGAAAATTTTTACTTCACAAGATGAGAGGAGTCATAAAATAAAAGTCCATAACACTATTTCTAAATAAGGAAAAATTACATTCTTGTAAAATAAGAACCTAAAAAATTATATAAATTTTATTCATGTGGATCTATTTAAAACCTTTTATTTTTTTTCTCTTTTTCTATTGTTAGAATGTGTCATGAGTATTTTCCAAACAATACAAAATGGAATCGCTGAGGCCCAATAAAAGATAAGCCCAACCAGGAAGGGCCTAGATCACCTAACAATTGAGGTCACTTGACAGAGACACTAGCTCACTAGCTACGAGCCTAGGATGTAAGACGCGTTCTAGATGAAAATTCCAGCTCATTGAGGATTGACTCCAACTCACCAGGCGAAGTGTGCTACCCTAATCATCTTCCAGGAGATCTGTTTGGACTTGATCATGAAACTAACTAGTATAGCCAGCAGATCACCTAGCACGAGCCTGAGCTGTTAAGTGAGTTACCTTAAGCATTAGGTAAAGAACACGAAGGTCTAGTCAGCACCAGGAGGCACATTCTCCCAATCGACAAGTAAACCCTCAAACCGACACCTCAGCTTTCAAAAAAATGATAGGGAAATGCCAAACATTTATTGCCAAGCATTCATTACCTATTAAGCATTTATTGCCCATGACGATGGAAATCATAACTCTACAATTTGTTAAATTACACTTGTAATCCTCTCTGTCTTTATAAATAGAAGGAAGGGATCATTGTAATAGATAAGTAAGAAAATACATGTAGAAACTCTACTGAAGTAGTAAGAGCACTCTTTTATTTTGTAAATACAACGGAGAAACCACCACGGCTTAAAGGCAAATACAACCACCATGGACGTAAGGGTCACACTGACTTTTGTCAAGCTACGATAAAAAGCTTCCCGTGTCGTTGTTCTTCCTTTCTCTTTATGTCTTTCTCATTTATATTTGCATTCCTAACTCACAGTTTGGGTTTTCATTGGACTCACACTATTGACTGGATTTCACCGTCAACATTTTGGCACTAGAAGGAGGGCCCCCAAATTTTTTCTTTCTTTCTGTGATTTGCTACCAAAAACATAATGGCAAGAGGAAGAATAAATAGAAGTTTTGATGCTGCCGTAGGCTAGCCAGAAGGTCAAGCACAGCAACAATGGGAGGTGTTACCGATTAGGGGCTCTGTCCTCCTAGCTCTAGGAGCTTCTACTGCCCTTGCAACAGGTGCTACTATTGGCATGGCACTTGTCACTCCCCATCAACCTGTTGCCTTCAAAAATAATGTAGTGCAAATATGGCACCAACGTCAAGAAGTGCTTGAAAATACGATAAGGGAGTTAGTTGACATGGTTAGAACTTTAGCTCAGGAACAAGCCCTGGGTGCCTAAAGACAAGTCCAAGTTATTGCACCCGAGGGAGAGCCTTAACATCTAGGAGCTCGGCAGGAAAAGCCTGGTCGAGAAGAACATCAGCGAGTTAGATCTATCCACTCTTCTAACTCATGATTGAGGTCAAAAGTCCATCAAGCCCATGAGGACGATCAAGAAGACAAACAACGATCTCAGAGCTCGCACTGAGAAAGAAGCTCGAGCGGGCTCGATGGAGGGCACAGATTAGATGCTTGCTCGCTAGGCTATGGACATAGTAGAAAGCTCAAAACCTCAAGCCGCCACTCCCGCGATCAGAAGGATGGCAAAAGCCATCGCACCCTAACCAATGGTCTGAGACTTAGGACCCAATGATTGATGAGCTGATCCAGAGGGTGAAGCAGTTAAAGAAAAGACTCGTGCCTCAAAATAGCCAAGATAGCTACGAGGAGAGGACACCGTTCACCCGTGAGATCGAAACAGAACCTCTTCCTTGAAGGTTCAAAGTCCCTAACATCCCACCATACAATGGGAATACCGACCTGTACAATAATTTGGACGCATTTAATGTCTAAATGGACCTTCAAACCTTGAATGTCGTGTTTTCCCTGTGACCTTTGGGGAAATACCTAAGACATAGCTCAAGAGTTTTCCTACTCATAACATTCATAACTGGGATGAATGCCAAATAAAATTTCTCAACCAGTATAAGGCACTGAAGAGGCAGCTTGCTCCATCCTACCACTTCATGATGGTCTTTTAGTGAAGAAATAAATCACTGAAGGATTATATTACTCAATTTAGACACGAGGTCTGCAATGTCAAGAACCATTTAGATGAGAGCATCCTTACAACCATTTTGGTTGGGCTCCATAAGGACGACAAGCTCTTTGAGAGCATATATAAGTCTTCAGTAAAAGACTTAGGTGAGTTTTATGAGCAAGCAACCAAAGAAATAAGGTGGGAGGAGACTTTTCTCATGAAGAAACCTAATTAGAAAGACAAGTCATGTAGCTTCAGTTGGGGCAAGAAAAGGAATAATGGTAGGAGCAGCAAGGGAGGTTAAAAGGGTGGTTTTGATGGCTAGGTCACAAAGAAGGTCAGGGATGAGTGACCACTATGCCAGGGTGGCTACGACAGCTATAGCATTCTGTTGGATACCTTGAACAGAATTTTTGCAACAGAGAGGAACTACAAGGACTTCGGGAGACCCAGGCCCATAAAAGCTCCCTTTAAGCGAAGAAAAGGAATAAGTTTTGTGTCTATCACAATGAAGTCGGGCACAGTACTTTAGATTGTTGGTTGCTCAAAGATGCTATCAAGGACCTTATTAAGAGAGGTCACTTGAGGGATTACGTGGTGTGACCCTCAGCACAATAACCTCTACGACCTCAGCATCCAGAACAACATCAGAATTAGCAAACCCTTAATCATGAGGAAAGACCCTCGGTTAGAACCATATTTACCATTCTTGGTGGACCCTATATCTCTGGAACGTTAAAGAGGTCACACGAGCAATATGTGCAAGAGGCAGGTTATGTTTTGCTCACAAAGCACGATGAAGTTGGAGGGCCAGCAAAAAAGGCTAAAATGAGCTTTGACTGTATCACTTTTACCAGTGAAGACACCTGAGGAGTACATTCTTTGCACAATGATGCAATGGTCATCCGGACCAGAATTAGTAATAACGAGGTGTGGAGAATTATGGTCAACATAGGTAGCTCGGTAAATGTAATGTACAAGCAGTGTTTTGACCAAATGGGAATAAATTCTAACTAACTTCAGCCTTCGCCAGAACCTCTTTTTGGCTTCACGAGAGATGCAGTAGTACCTGTGGGGCAAATAGGACTTCTGATTACCCTCAAAAATTTGAATTGCCAGGCCACAGCCCTTATCTATTTTCTGATCATTAATTCTCTATTAGGGCATAATGTGGTGTTAGGGCGACTGGTGATGATCGACCTAGACATGGCCATATCACACAAAATGCTCACCATCAAGTTTCCAACCTCGAACAGAGTTGGATGTGTATGAAGAGAACAACAAGTGGCTAGGCGATGTTACAAAGATGCAGTTAAAATGAGGGTAAGAGGGAAGAATATTGACATGGTTTCTGGAGGAGACCTATGACCTGTGACCTCAACTTGGGTTAGCCACAACCTGGACCCTCATGAAGTAGATGCTGAAAAGATAACCGATCCAGTAGAAGAACTCGAAGATGTCCAAAAGGTGCCTTAAATCAGGAAGTAATCTCCCCCTAGATGTGAAGGTAGAGCTGACTGAGTTTCTTAAATCAAACCTTGATGTCTTTGCTTGGAATCATGAAGACATGGCTAGAATCGACTCAAAGGTCATGTGACATAGGTTAAACATAGACCCTCGCTACAAGCCAGTCTGCCAAAAGTGAAGGCCCATGACTATCGAATGATATACAGCTTTAAAGGAGGAGGTGGATAAGCTTTTAACTAATAAGTTTATCTGAGAAGCCCATTACCTAACCTGGATAGCCAATCCTGTGTTAGTTAACAAAAAGAATGGAAAATGGAGAACCTGAATTGACTTCACAAATCTTCATAAGGTGTGCCCAGAGGATAGTGTCCCCCTGCCTAGAATTAACCGGCTTGTGGATGCGATGATAGGACATCAACTTCTCAGCTTCATGGATGCTTACTCAGGATACAACCAGATCCCCATGGTGGTACAAGATGAAGAACACACCTCGTTCATTACTGACCACAGATTGTATTGCTACAAAGTGATGCCCTTTGGGTTAAATAATATAGGGGCAACTTATCAGCGATTGTGAACTTGATGTTCAAAGATGAAATTGGAAAAATGATGGAGGTGTACGTGGATGACATATTGGTGAAGTCCGAGTAGATCACTAACCATGTCAGCGACCTAGGGGAAATGCTTCAAATCTTAAGAAAGCATCGAATGAAGTTAAACCTGCATAAATGTGCATTCAGGGTCACTTCAGGAAAGTTCCTCAACTTTATGGTAAACAACAGGGGGTTCGAAGCAAATCTTGAGAAAATTAGAGCTCTCTTTTATATGAGGTCCCCCATTTGAGCCAAAGATGTAAAGAGCTTAAATGGCTAAGTCGCAGCATTCAGTAGATTCATCCTTAAGGGGATAGATAAGTGTATTCCTTTCTTCGATATTCTGAAAAAGGTGAAGAAGTTTGAATGGACACAATAATGCGAGGTTGCCTTGCAACAGCTCAAAGAATATCTCGGATAGGCTCCACTCTTGTCCAAGCCAAAGGAGGGCGAGAAACTAATCATTTACTTGAGAGTGTTCCATTATGCCCTTAGTGCAGCCTTAATGTAAGACGAAGGTGGAGCCCAGTTCCCTACTTATTATGTGAGCAAGAGATCGTCGGACGCTGAAACAAGGTACTCACCCATGGAGAAACTTGCCTACTGCCTCATAGTTGCATCAAGAAAACTATGACCCTATTTTCAAGCATATAGAATAGAAGTGCTCACACAATTCCCTCTCAAACAAGTTTTGCAAAAGACAGATGCTTCAGGTCACTTACTCAAATAGGCAATTGAGCTCGCCTAATTCAATATTGAATATAAGCCTAAATTGACGATCAAAAGGCAAGCTTTGGCAGACTGCATTGCAGAATTTATCGGCCCATGCCAGAAGAGGTAGAGACTTTAGAAGCTCTATGGTGAGAACTGTACATCGACAGGTTGTCGAGCGAATAAAAGGCCGGGATTGAGGTGTTTCTCATGAGCCTAGAGGGGCATAAGATCTTCTGCACTCTAAGATTTAATTTCTAGGCTACCAACAATGAGGCTGAGTATAAAGTGCTATTAACTGGGTTGTGACTGGCAAAAGTGGTGCGAGCAGAAAGGTTGAAAATCTTTAGTGATTCACAGCTCATTGTCTATCACATAAGGGGAGAATACTAAGCTTGAGGGTCAAAAATGACCATTTATCTCCAAAAAGTCCAGGAATTATTAAGCTACTTTCAACAGTATAAGGTTAACCAAATACCGCAAGCCCAAAATGCACATGCTGATGCTCTGGCTCACTTAGCTATGACCAAAGATGCTGACTTCTTGGGGGTGCTCTTAGTAGAATTCCTCTCATCCCTGATTATAGAGTAGGGGGACATTATAATGACAATTGCCATAGCCCAAGACTCATGGATAGGCCCAATCATTGATTACTTATAGAATGGCAAGCTACCGAAGGATAAGCTTGAGGCATGGTGATTGCGAGCTCGAGTGGCCAAATATTGCATCTATGATGATGCCCTATACAAAAGAGGGTTCACAATTCAGCTATTAAGATGCATTAATGGCAACGACTGAGACACTGTCCTAGAGGAAATCCATACAGGCTATTGCAGAAATCATGCTGAAAGGCTATCTCTAGCTTAAAAAGCTCTCTGACAGGGATTCTATTAGCCCACAATGAATAGGACACTCTTGATCTCGTCAAAAAGGTGCGATAAGTGTCAAAGATTCATGAAAATCTTGCGAGCCCCGCTAGCCTACCTACAGTAAATAGTTAGTCTATGGTCCTTTGCAATCTGGGACATGGAACTAATTAGACCACTTCCTACAGCTCACGAAAATTGTAAGCATGTAGTTATGGTTGTAGATTACTTCACCAAATGGGCAGAGGCGAAGGAGCCCACAGTGATCTCTTCTACAAAAATTGAGAAGTTTGTATGGACTAACATCATTTGCAGATTTGGAGTCCCCTAACAGATTCTAACCAATAATGGGACCTAATTCAATAGCGAGTAGTTCATCAGGTTTTACGACGACCTCAAGATCACAAAAAGCTTCTCAGCCGTGGACCACGCATAGGCCAATAGGCAAGTTGAAGCTGTCAACAAGATCATTAAATGGATCTTGAAAATGAAGCTGGAGGCTAAGAAGGAAGTATGGGTAAATGAGCTGCAAAAGGTCCTCTGGGCCTATAGAACCACAATTTGCAATGCTACAGAAGAGAATCCTTTCTCAATGGTATATAGGTCCAAAGCAATGATTCCAACTGAACTCGAGGTAGCATCGTAGCGAACGATCACTTTTAACCCAAAAGACAATGACTAACTGCTTGTTGTGAATCTGGATTTAATAAAAGAGACAAGAGAGAGAGCTCGACTCAAGGTCACAATCTATCAGCAATGGGTTGTGAGGTACTATAACTGAAAGGTTCGAGCTTGAAGTTAAAAGCTTAGCAACCTCGTTCTGTATCTTATCCTTTTGAGACTACGCAAAGCCAATGAAGGGACCCTCGGATCGAACTGGGAAGGTCCATACCTCATTAAGAAAGTTATTAGCAATGGAGCTTACCATTTAGCGGATATGAATGAAGTAGAATTTCCTCAAGCTTGGAATGCCAAGCATCTTCATCCTTACTACCAATAAAGACCACAATCCTGTAAAAATTATTCAAGAATAAGTAGGAGTGTTTAAGTGATTCTTTGTCTGTATTTGTTGATTATTGAATAAAAGTTTCAATAAAACCTTACACGAGAAGTAAACAATGTGTCAAATGAAGAGTATCGGCTTAAGCGCAACCTACTAAGCGCTCACTTTCATATAGATTTACTAACTCATGCATTCAAGTATAGACACTAAGGAGAAACAAATAATATTACAGGAGTTCATTCAATAAAGTAAATTTATACAAGGTTCGAAGATTCAATGTAGAGTTTGAAAAAGGAAATACAAAGCTACAAAAGTCATAGCCTAGGAAACTAGGGCCTTAGGAGTTGGGCCTTCTTAGGGCAAAAGGTCAGTAGGAGAAGCAGCGGGGATGTCCACCACTTAGTTGCCAACAACTTCCATAACCTGAGAACCACTCTCTCTTTCAGTGGCACCCTCAATGGGAGGAACTTCAATGCCAAAGTTTGTTCCCTTCTTGGAAGATCTAACTTTGGCTACCCTTTTCTTGAAGTGTTCAATAACTTCAAGGGCTTTCTTTCCAAAGAAGGAGAAGTCTATCTCCAAATGCTATTCCCATAAGGTGTAAAAGAAAAAAGAGCTAGTCTCAGACTCTACCTTCTCTGTAGCTTTCACGACTAGTGAGATAGTTTCTGCTTTAACTCTAGTGACCTTCTCTTTGGCCGTCTCGAATTCCTTCACAGTGACTTCGACTCATTGCTCCATTTTCCTAGCTCGATGTTTAGCTGCCCCTGCTCGTTGTTCCACTGTCTCGCCTCACTTTGTAACTAGTTTGGCCTGTTACAAAGCTAAGTCTAGATCGATCTTCATTTTCGTTAGATCGTTGACCATCACATTAAGACTCAAGGCAATAGCCTCACGTTCTGCCACTTTGTGAGATAACATAGCCTTAGCATCCTTGTTTTTCTTCCTCAGCTCCAACACTTTGGCCGTGACTATAGGCAAGTCATCCACAAGACTCATCTTCTCCTCAGCCTAAGCTCGAAGTGCCTTATACAGCTTCATTAGTGTCAATGAGTTTTAAAGAACAAAATGGTCAAGTTAGATTATGAAAAGGGCAGAAAAACCAGGATAAAAAGTTCTGACTTACCAGTAGGCTATGACTAGATAACTCGCCAACCCCTCGAGGGAGAGGTCTTCTGATTCCAATATGTTAGCTTTTTTGTAAGGCCCCAAGATCATATCGGTGTTGTTCAAGAGGCATTCCAAGTATTCCCCCATCTTCAGGCTAAGCTTAGTGGGCTGTTCCTTAGCCTCGGTCTCAGGTGCCACTCACTTTTGAGTAGCAACCACTTTTGCCTTTCCCTTGTCCCTCTTTTATTTTTTGGTAGGGGCCTCGAAGAGGGAGGTGACCTCAACTATGGTAACCACCTTGAGGTAAGAAGAAGGAACCGGCTCCTACGGGGCTGTTGCTACCAAAGTTGAAGCTTGACTTTCAACAATAGCAGGCATGATAGCATTATGAGTTAGTAAGGTCTCCTCATTAGAATTGGAGTGGTAGCCTTTTAAGAGTGAGCTTCATTATGCTTTCGTAATCTTCAAAGTTCACTGGGCCGACCTTTTTAACCCGACAAACTGTAATCACCCTTGTAAGCTCAGTACTAACAACTAGAGCAAGCTTATGGGAGCACAAAAGACTCTCGTCAAAATGGAAGTCATTCTGGAGATCGTCTAAAGCAGTGAACTAATCTAGAACCCCTAGTTCCTTAGCTCCAAGAGTTGGCTTCTTGCTCATTTTGTCTGTGAAAATGAAAAAAAATGTTATAATAAGAGAAATAAATGTGATCAAGTTATCAAACTTGCATGTCCCCATCTCGCTCACCAGAAGTCAAGACAAAATGAAAGTTTTTAAGGTCACGCAGGGATGGGTAGGATATGTAAAACCAACGAGGTTTTGTAATTTCCCATGTTCGATTTCCCTTTGGCGTCACCCTACGGTAAGACCTTCTTATGTTCGGTTGGTCAAGCAAAGATAATAGATCCTGTCCAGTGAATCCACACTCCTAATGCTGTACAAGTAGCATAGAACCTTGACCGATGGTGGTAGGAGATTGTTCCTCAAATATATTAGTGCCAAGGAAGTGAGTTGGGCATAAGAGTTTGGTGTAAGTTAAAACGGACTAAGTTTGATTTTATTTAGGAAGTTAACAATATACGGATGCACTGGGAACCTAAGCCTAGCAGCAAGGTGCCAGTAACTAATGGCAATGAATCTTTGAGGTAGAAATGTGGCATGATCAGCTGGAGAGGACTCTATGATGCAACATCCTTTGGGAAGCTAAAATGTCTAGATTGTTGTTTAAAGATCACAAAAATTGATGGATGAAGCATGATGACTGAACATCAAATAGTCTGAAGGTTGCTAATCAGTAGCGACTTCTGAGCCCTTGACATGATCAGGGTGAATATTAAACTCTCTAGTGACTTCACCACTCTCTGAGGTCGCTCCACTAATATGTCACACTAGTTCCACACTCGGGGTTGGAGAGTCAGGCTCCTCATTGGCGAGCTACCATCTACATAGAAATAAAGGGTGGTCAGGTCGCTAAGAGCATACCATACCAATAAATTAAGGCTAACAATTTCTTGTACAACAGGCCACACATATGCCTCGGGTCATCATATGTAAAGCTTAAACCTTAAGAGTCAAGAGGACTCAACTATTGGGACACCAAAACCCAGAAAATCGATAGGGAACTTAAAATGGCAATCAAAGACCCTAGAGTCTACTAATGAATCAAACAGGAAAATCAGACCAAATGCAAAGGAAGTGCATAAGCAAACAGCTTCAACCAGCATTTGAATTTTTCAAACATATGTAGACAAACTTCATACAAACCATAAAACAACAACAACATATAGAAACTAAAGATTAAAGAAAGAAAATTCACTATTTAATTTAGATAAGAAGGTTCGAGAAGTGCATAGTGATAGGAATGCCGAATCCAACCAAATTACTAATTTTTATAAACCGAATCACCCTATTCTTTTTGTAGTATAAGGCAGCCCGGGTCGAGCCCTTGGATCTTCTA
>JANHAO010030023.1:0-10248 GCA_026873985.1 Saraca asoca | reverse complement strand
TAAACTCAACTAGAAACATGACATTTTAGCACTTAAAATGCTAAGCATGAGGCCAATTTACTATGTCAAATCTTGTGTTATCAGCGGGTCCCATTTATCCATTGGGGGCAGAGTTTGACTTGGTCTTCTATCTAGCGGGCTCTCAGGTGATCACACTTTATTGGCCAGGTCATTCAGTCTATGGGTCATGCCCATTCTTCGGAATGGAGAGGTAGAGCTCGCTTTCTCGCACACGAGCCCGAGTTGACGAGGTCTCTTCGCAATGCGACCTGGCAATGAGATGATCTAGATGCTCCTCAAGCTAGCCCTCTTGCCACTCTCGGGCTGCTCGTAGGTCTGTTCAGGTCGAACCGATTTTCACATATAACATAAGCCCCCCAACTCTTAGCTCACGCTAAGAGCTGGGAGTTGAAACTCTTCGATTTCTGACCAGTTTGTGTCTTCTCTCGAGACTATCATTTCATCTGCTCTAGGCTATGTTTCCCATGACACGTGTCTGGTAGTTATTGCTAAGTCAAACTTAGCCTTTTTCGAGGCCATAAATGGTGACGGTTGGGGGAATAGATCTGGATCCTTCGATTGAGTCAGCCTTGGCTTTATATAAGGGAGAGGGTATCCCTTCTGTCATTGCATTGAGCAAACTATGGAGTTTCCTGATAAACCACCACCGTTTCTGGCATTCTATCCCTCCATAGAGGCATGTATGGTCTGCTGCATAGAGAGTTTGGAAGACTCGGCTTCTTCGCTAACATGGAGAGATCTCATATAGATCTCAGACTGCGTCCTCTCGGCCCCGCCGTAAGGCAATTGTTTGGTAAGCCAAGCTGGAAGCTGGAGGAATCAGATGAATCAGACGAGGAGCTGGAGGCTAGAGAAATAAGGAGCAGTAATGCTCGTTCCCTGTCCATTGGCGAGGGTCCTTGAAGAGGAGTCCAACGTTTGAGAAAGCTCTGGTGAGAGAATTTTCGAACACTCGAAGTAGTTCGAGGCCTCTAGTTGGGAATGGTTTGTCCCTTCTTGGCTAGTTCTTCTTCTTGGTCAAAGCTTTCCCTTTATGTTTTGATTAGCTTGTATTCAGAGCTTTCTAATGTATATCTGCCTTATTGAGGTCTTTTGATGAATAAAATTTCTCTTTGCAATTTCTATTTGTTGTTCTTGTTTCTCATGTAAACATTTTGGTTTGACCAATCTGTGCGACCTATGCATAATCAGAAGATGGTATGAGTTACAGGTTAGAGTGATTTCGTGCTCGGGTCGATCCTGTGGCCAAATGAATAGACAAGTTAGTATGGGAATCATAAAATAATAAGATAAGTTCGCATGAAAGCTGCGAATAGTTGGTCATATGCAAGTTACGAAGTGAAACGATTCCATTGCCTTAGGCAAATAATCAATTCGTCAATTCTTTACACTTTAGCAATCACGAAGTCACGCTAGTGTTGAGTCTTTAAAAGTGCCTCCGCATCTCAGTGAGCACACAGTTGCACTGGCAAAGCGAGTTTGTTTTAAGTGTCTCCACGCCTCAGCGAGCATGCAACCATGCTGGTTAAGTGAGTTTATTTTAAGCATCTCCACGCCTCAGCGAGCCCACAACTCAACTAGTTAAGTGAGTTTATTTTGAGGGTCTCCATGCCTCAGCGAGCATGCAGCCATGCTGGTTAAGTGAGTTTATTTTGATCATCACCACACCTCAGCGAGACCGTAGCTCAATTGGTTAAGTGTTTGTCAATTCTTCTTCGGAATAAGCTCCGGGGGGCCTCAACTAGACCAGGGGCCACGGTTGGCATAAGGTTACCCAAGAAGCTTTAGGGGTGTTGACCGCATGCAAGCTGCGGATATTACCAATTCTTGGAAGCAAAGTGCAGAGTAGGGAGAGAAAAATGACAACGTCAGGCCAATCAGCTTTCAATTTTCAACAAAGCAAGGGAAAAATATTTACATTTCTTGTGAAGTTTACAACACATTGTCAATGTATAATCCGGACTGAGCCCTCCAGCTCTTGGCCAGTATTACGTTGAGAAGGTTGAGGTTGCTACCTTGCGGGTTGCATCACGTACTCCTTTAGTCATCCCCTTCTGATCAGGTCTTCAATAGCCTCCATGAGAGCTCAACAATTTGAGGTACCATGACTGGCCTCATTGTGGTAGGCACAGAATTCTTCATGGTTCCTTCGTTAATAAGGAATCCTAGAGGGCGGGGGTACCCCAAAGTCTTCCCCATCCCTCTCTGTCATGAAGATCCTATCTTGGGAATTAGACATGATACTATACTACTCGCAACGGTCTGAATGTCGAGGTCATTCACTCTTGGGCCTCTTGGACTTCTTTGTTGTTCGCTCGATGGAGTGATCGCCTTATTCTGTGTCGCTCCTCTTCTTGTCATAAGAGGGGCAAACTTTTTCATCCTTCTTGTCAGACCTTTCCAAGCTGAAGGTCTCTTCCCACTTAATCTGCTTGGCAGCTCACTCATAGAACTCGGTGAGGTCCTTGACCGGGGACTTATACAGACTCTTGTATAACTTTCCATCTTTGTAGAGTCCCACGGAGATGGTGGCCAGCATGGTTTCTTCAGATGGATTCTCCATCGAATTTGCTTCGAGTATGAATCTGGCAATATAGTCCTTGAGCGACTCATGCTTGTGCAGAAAAACTATAGCAAGGTGGCAGGAGGGCACAAGTTGTCTCTTTAGCGCTTGATATTGGCCAATGAATTTTTGTTGGTAGTCTTCCCAACTACTAATTGAGCGAGCTAGGAGGCTTCTGAACAAAGTTTGAGGTACACCTCCCAACATGGCTGAAAACACTCGCACTTGACCAATGGGTCTACTGTTTGCAAGTCCATCTGAACATTGAATGTGTCCAGATGATAATAAGGATCAGAATCCCCATTATACAATGGGATCGCAGGGACCTTGAACTTGAGAGGGAGAGTTCGAGTTTCAATCTCCTCAAAGAGAGGTGACCGCTCCTTATAGCGAGCTCAATCGCCTAGGGTTCGGAGGCATTCCTCCAACAGGGTTTTCTTCTGAAACAGTTCTCCAACTAATGGGTCTCGTGCCCCAGAGTGTTGACTGGATGATTGCTACATCCTTTGATCCCCATTATCGCGAGGGTTGTGACCTGGGATCTGCTCTTGCGAGGAATGAGCTGGGGAGTCACCTTGGTTTGGGTCATCTAAACGTTGAGTTTACTGCTGCTAGAGAACATTCTCGAGCTTTGTGGCTTTGACTTATCTCTGCACACCTTGTGCTAACAACGTGACTGCTTTAGTCAGTTCTCCTATCATGTGTTCAAGCTTCTCCTGGCATTGAAGCTAGGTTTGCACTCCGTCAGTACCATTAACAGTGGCAGCTGGCGGAATAGAGCTGGCTGGAGGGACACCAGTGGTTGTGTCAATGACTGGAGCCATGGAAGAATCCATTGTTGAGACATGACCCTCTGGAAGACTGGGTTGCACATTCAAAGCTCTAGTTGCTCTTCCCTTGGCCATTATAGCAGGAAACGAACCAGAATCAGGTGAGATCCCCATAGACGGTGCCAAAATGTTGATGTCAGATTTTGTTAATGATCCAAACTCCTGCCAATTGGGGAATTCTTATGGGATCTCTAACCTTTGTCTGGTTCAAGTACAGTAAAACAGCAAAATAAACAAAGGTGAAGGGAAGAACAGAGGAGGAGACACAGGGTTTAACGTGGTTCGGCCAAATCCAAGTATTACCAGACCCTACGTCCATAGTAATGTGTTATTGTGATGATATTTCTACAAAGTTACAATACTTAGTCTCTGTTTTAGCAGAGTTTCTGCATGGAACTCCTTCTTTATAGAAGGCTCCTCCCTCATATTTATAGAGGAGTGGAGGTTACAATGGTAGTTATATATGCAGTAAGTATGTTACATCAACATTTAATGTACAAGACAGCATATACAAACTAAATCTCTTTTTTCAGCTACTGCAGATTGTCTTCTGCAAGCGGGTCATATTTGTTCATTGGGGCAGAGTATGACTTGGTCTTCTGTCTAACAGGCCCTCAGGTCGTTGATCACACTTTATTGGCTAGGTTGTTTAGTCTATGGGTTATGCTCGTTCTTCGAAATGGAGAAGTAGAGCTCACTTTCTCACACACGAGTTTGGGTTGATGAGGTCTCTTCACGATGCGACTTGGTGATGAGACGATCTGGATGCTCCTCGAGCTAGCCCTCTTGTCGCTCTCGAGCTGCTTGCAAGTCTGTTCAGGTCAAACTGATTTTCACATATAACATTTTATAATACAATTTTCCCAAATATTTTATTTAAAAATATAATATATATTATAATATACATATATCATCTACCTTATCTAGGAGTTCATAAAAGAAAAGTAATATTTTTAAAACACTTATATAATATATATTATAATATACATATATATTTATTTTTTATTTGTATATTTATATATAGAGCTAGCTCATGATACAATTGAATTGGGCTTTTAATAGCTCAAATGTAGCTCATTTCCAACATCAATTAGATAATTCAATTTGTATATCATTTATTTATCTTATAACTTAATTTATTGTGTCAAAATTCAAATGAATTGTGGGCACTCATGAATTAGCTTGAATAGTTGCCAACCTATTTAGTGCTTTGAATGACAAAAATTTTCTATGTTGTTAGGCGGAGGATTAGGAATGTTAGAACCAATGATATATCCAAGATCCAATGATTGACAACCAAAATTAAGGTAGTAAATTTTTTTTATAAGTAATAAGAAGTTAAAAATAAATTTTACTATTGTTGACAGTAAAATTTAGTTTTGTGGATCCAAATCTTAGTCAACAAGAACGGTTCTTGAAACCCCAAAGCTGCAGGCTAATAATGCAAGTTTTAACTGAGGAAAAAGAGAAAAGGAGGAAGAGTGATGGACACCAGAGCTTTTAACGTGGTTCGGCTAAAGCCAGTTTAGGCCCTATGTCCACAGTGGTTTGTATTAGCTTTGTATGGTGGCTTCTCTATGCAGTGTAACAGAGTTACAATACCATTGCTTTCTCACTTTACAAGTGCTCTCTCACTGTTCCAGTTGAGTATCTGCATACAATTACTCTTACTTACTTACAATGATACATCCCTTCCCTATTTATAGAAGTTGGGAGGGTTACAAGTGCAATTTGACAAATAGAAAAATGATTATTTCTACCATCATGGGTAATAAATGCTTAACGAGTAATAAATGCTTAACATTCCACTATCAAATTTTGGAGGCTGACTTGTCAGTTGGGAGTATGTTCCTGTGAGTGTTGACTAGACCCCAGGCATTTCATACATAATCCTTAAGATAGCTCGCTGGGCAATTCAAGCTTGCATTGGGTGACCTATTGGTTGTATTGGTAGGTCTAGCGAGCTGGTCAAAACTAGCTTTTTGGAAGACAACTGGGCTAGTACGCATCACTTGGTGAGAAGGAATTTGTTCTTGATGAACTAGAACTTGTCTCTATCTCACCTCGTGTCCTTGGCTCATAACTAGCGAGCTGGTTCCTCCATTATGCAACCTTCGTTGAGCGACCTCCAACGTTGGGTGATTTGGGTTTTATGGTTGGACCTAGCCTCTTGTTGAGCTTCGACCGACCCATTTTGCACTGTTCAAAAAATACCTATAACATCAGCTCCCCAACTCTTAGTTTGCCTTACAGATTAGGAGTTGTAATCTACTGGCAGGACCTCTGCTCACAGTCTACAGTGTCAAGTCCTTCAACTACTATTTGCTACATAGTCAAAAGTCTTCATCCATAGCTTGCTATATTGTCATTTTAGGCTTCAATCTTTCACTTCATTTGCACTAGGCCATACCTCTCACTATTCATGTTACATAATTGTTGGTGTGATAGTCTTACTTTCTCTTGGACCATTCGATCTAATACAGCTGGATCCTTTCTGGATTCTTTTGTGAGGTTGAATTAGTCTATATAAGGTGAGAGAGGCCTCTTTGCTTGCTTCAAAGAATAACTACATGGGAATGTTGACTGAGCCCTCCATATCTTTGGAGTTCTGGTCTTTAGTGAAGTGCTTTGAGGTGTGTATGGTCTGCTGCATGAGATTACGAGACATGTATGGCCTGCTGCACGTGGTTCCCATGGGGTGTTCCTCTTTGAGGACACTGGGAATTTCTTTATGACCACCCTATGGCACTAACAAGTTTAACTCCTCCCTTTTTGCTCTTTTGT
This sequence comes from Saraca asoca, assembly GCA_026873985.1. Lineage (NCBI taxonomy): Eukaryota > Viridiplantae > Streptophyta > Magnoliopsida > Fabales > Fabaceae > Saraca > Saraca asoca. The sequence continues at coordinate 4,050 of JANHAO010030023.1, read as the reverse complement.
CCTCTGGTGAGCTAATCGTTTTGGTTTTTTCAAATGCCCAGGGGTTGCAAGGCTAAGGGCAAAGCTCTCAGCTTTGGAGGAAGATAGGGAAGAGGAGTCGGAACTATCAGGCTTGCTCATGAGCCTTGTGGTTTGTTGTAGTCCAGCTCTTCCAGTCATGTTCTTTTGTCTTGTTGCACAGTGGCGCTAGATATCTATTGGTCCTCTAGTAGCTTGATGAAGCTGAGGGATGCTTTCTTCACCTAGGAGGGCTAGGAAAAACTTGTGCAGCTACTCTGCTTACCCCAAATGTTGTTTCTCCCATTTCAAGCACTTTGGGGATGCTCAAGTTAGACAATATGTTAGCTCAAGTGGAAGTTAAGGAAGGGTTGGAGTAGCTTGGCTCACTTGTGGATCCTATGATTTGCTGAGAATTAGCTTTTCCTCAATCTACTATAGGCTTTCTTTGAATTGTTCCTTTGGTTTCTCATGTAAATTCACCTTGTTGAAAGAGGTTTTGTAATGAAGCTTTGCATTTTATTTCTTGTTTTTCCTAGGCATGCAACGCTAGTGATCTAGTGGGTTGTAGCTGGCAACATAAGTCCTTGCAAATCATAACTTGATAATTGTTAGATAAAATAAGTGCTTGTTAGGTCAATCGACCTTGGATAATATTAATCGGATTTATATTAATGGACGCCAATCAATAAATCATGACTTAAAGGATATGTGCCATGTTGGATGATCAATCAGTCGCATTAGCTCATCTTGGTTGGCAATGAAGTCGAGTACTGGAGTGCTTGAGCACTTTTCCTGGTGTGGGATTGAACATCCATGTAGGTCACACAGATGTGCTTTTGTCTACACAAAAGTTTGGTGCCAAAAGCACTTTTTAGACACTACCCATGCAAGAGTTTGGTGCATGGCTAGCACTTCTTAGACATGGGATCTTGGTATTGTTTACGCAAGAGTTTGGTGCGTGAAGCACTTCTTGGACGTGACCCACGTAAGAGTTTGGTACATGGCTAGCATTTCTTGGATGCAGGATTCTGAGTTGTCTGCACAAGAGTTTGGTACGTAAAACACTTCTTAGACATGACCTACGCAAGAGTTTGGTGCATGGCTAGCACTTCTTAGACACGGGATTTTGGCATTGTCCGCGCAAGAGTTTGATGCATGAAGCACTTCTTGATGTGGGGTTTTGAGGTGTCCACGCAAGAGTTTGGTGTTGAAGGCACTTCTTGGACGTGGCCTGCGCAAGAGTTTGGTGTGTGGCTAGCACTTCTTGGATGTAGGATTTTGAGTTATCAACACAAGAGTTTGGTGTCAAAGGAACTTCTTGGATGCGAAGCGAGCTAAGAGTTCTGGTCCGTTGCTAGCAATCTGTAATCCTGTAGGTTGTCTGGCAGGCTCCTGCCTACTTTGTTTGTGACTCTTCAATTTCTGCCACTGGCATGTCATGATTACTCTTGCCTCTGATAAGCATATGCACCATGCTATTGTTAGCTTTCTATTAGCACTCACTGAATCGTCAGATCATGGGCAGTTGATGGGTTCCCAGATCTAACGGTGGCATTACGTGCCATATAAATTGAAGGGGCTCTTCTTTCCTTCTTACTTCTCATTCAAAACCCAAAACTCCCAAGCTTTTCTTGCCTGTTCCTTTTGTCATTCCATGCATCTGATCACTACTGCCTGCTACCTCGACGTAGTTCCGGCTCTCTAGTTACTGTTTGGGCTCTGCTCACTGCGAAATGCTTCCACACACATTTTAGGACCTTTTGCTTCATCTAATCACAGTGAGTCTTTCTCCCTTTAACTACTGGTTTTTGGATTTTCTCGTTCTATTGCTTGTACATTTTATTTTCGCCTAGTTTGGCTTATTTAGGCAATCTGCCATTAGACTCTAGGGTTTTCGATTACCATTTCAAGTCTTGTGTTTGTTTTTTGGATTTGTGGTTCCATTGTTGAGTCCCCTTTATTTTCAGAAGTCTAGATTTTAGATGCGGTGACTCGAGGTGTGCGTGACCTGTCACATAGGAAATCATTAGCTTTAGCCTTTGGGTAGGGTCTGCTTGCAGTGACCTGATTGTTCCCTTTTTTCTTTTATGTAGATGGGCACAGGTCATGGATGTCGACGTCACCAACTAGGGAGCAATGACAAGCCCGACTCTCTAGTGTAGTAGGCACGACATCCTGATGAAGTGACCTCAAGGAGTGGTAAAGTCGCTGGGGACTTCACTACTCGTTCAGACCCTATCAGGAAGCAAGAGGCTGCTTGAGTCAGTGACGTCAAGCATTCAGTCTACATGTTTTATCTGTTCACCTCCGTGATCTTCAGATCACGATTCAGACATTTTGAATCCCCCGTGGATGTTGCCTTATGGTGCTTGCTCTAGATGACTACGTTCCTTATCTGCCTCAAGGGTTTATCGTTGTTAGCTTCTTGCACCTCGCTACATAGCTTAGGTTTTCCATACACCTATTTATCATTAATTTTCTGAACAAAATCAAACTCAGCCCATCTTAGCTTACCCACAATTCTTACACCTAGCTTACTTCCTTGGCGTTGATATATTTGAGGAATAGCCTCCTACTACCATCGGCTGAGGTCCTATGTTACCTGTATAATGTTAAGTGTGCAAGCACATTGGATAGGCTTTATTATCTTTCAACTTGGCTGATGGTGCATAAGAGGATTTTACTGCAAGGGGACGTTAAAGGGAAGTCCAACGTGGGGTAGTATAAAACTCGATGATTTTACATCTTCTGTCTATCCCTTCATGATCTTTAGAATTTTAATTTTGTCCTTACACCCGGTGAGCAAGCTAGGGGCGTGCAAGCTTAATGACGTTCACTTTTGTGTCATTGATACTAACTTTGTCTCATTTTACAGTTAGGACCAGTAAGAATCCAACTCTTGGAACTGAGGAGTTAGGAGTCCTGGACCAGTTTGCTGCCTCAAAAGATCTTCAGAACCACTTTTGCTTCGACAAGCATGTACCAACCATAGGTACTGAGGTTACTAGGGAAATAGGAATTTGATAGGTCCAGGAGGTAGGCCCAACAAACTTTGACAACTACGAAGATATCATAAAGCTTATCCTTAGAGCTCCACCATCTGACTTTGACGAGGGGGGAGTCCTTGTCGGCTCCTAATGCCGATATTGCTCATGTTGTTAGAAGCCGACCCTCGACTTTAGTATCAGCTCCCTTACAAGAGCCAGTTCCAATCTCTCAGCCCAAAGTGGAGGCTATAGCCAATGTCACCAGCCCCTCTGAGCCTCCTGCTAAGAAGTGGAAAATGGATAAGAGGAAGAAGAAGAAGGCTGCCAGCCGCACATGGGTGACTCAAGAGGTGGAAGTCATGGAGCAACTGATAAATGGGAAAAAGTACATGAAAATAAGATAGTTTGAATTCATTTTTGTTAATATTATTTTATGTTTTCTTAATATTTTTGCCTTAGTTTTATGTTATGTACTAGATACTGCTCTCGGTTTGTATTTCTCATGCAAGATGATGAAAAAGGGCTGAAAAGAAGAAGGAAACTTGAAGAATGAAGATGCATTTGGATCAAGAAAAAGATACAAGAAGAATGTATGGAAGAAATAAGCAAAGAATCAAGCAAAACATGGAGAAAACATGAAGCACGGCCGTGCCATAGAACAAGGCTAGGCCGTGCTAGATGCTGGAAAAGACCTACAGAAGAAAATCATGAAAATCCTGGAGAATAACCCAAAGCACGGCTGTGTTGCCAAGCACGGCCAGGCCGTGCTAGAGTCTAGAACAAAATTTTGTGAAGAATTTCAAAGGGAAATCATGTAACACGGCCATGTTACAGAACGCGGCCAGGCTATGTTACTTGCTGACGTGGCCAAACTGATAAATCCAAATCTCCTGAAGCACACCTATCCCGTGTTATGAAGCCCAACCGTGGTGAACGTGAAACAAGGCTATAAATAGGACCCCTTGTAACCCATTCCATTCATCCCATCTCATAGTTTAGAATCCTTCTTTAAGGTTTAGGCTAGTTCTCTCTTTTCTCTTGTTTTTAGGCTTTCTTGTTTACA
>JANHAO010030022.1:0-10242 GCA_026873985.1 Saraca asoca | reverse complement strand
TGGGAGGTTACAAGTGTAATTTTACATGCTGTAAATAAGTTACATCAAATATTAAATGTACAAGATAATTTAATCTTCTGTAGATTAGCTTTTGTAAATGACTTTCTATGGGTGGGCCCCTCTTGTCTACTAGATTTGAGACATGATGTAAGCCTATTCGATACTCTATCTTGTTGAGTCTTTGGCTAGGCATCGCACCCATCTCACGAGCCAAAATACTTGGCTCGGGGTCGTTGCTGGCCTTCTTCTTGCGAGATGAGCTTTGCTCTTGGCAAGGTGAGTCCTAACAAGCTATTTCTTTGGGCTTTGTTCACATCCTGACCTCATGGTTAGTGAGGTGGTGCAATCTTAGTGAGCTAAACTTTCTTTAACTGGTTCTCAGATTTTGCTGTGCTTTTGCTTTTCTATTATGTGAGATCGGATTTTGCCCATAACAACTTCTATACCTTAGTGATTGTAGATGATTACTCAAAATTCACATGGACCCTATTTTTATCTCATAAAATCACACTTTTGAAGCCTTTAAAAAACTGGAAAATGTGATTCAAAATAAAAAAGGGTACTCCATTATTAGTATAAGAAGTGATCATGGAGGTGAGTTTGAAATCTGGTTACTCTCTAACTCAAATTCAAAATAGCAAGAAGATGTATCAAAGATAAGTAATGCAAATCCAAAGGAAGATGGAGATGACACCATCATACTTGATATTTTAGAACCCTGCACACCTCAAAAGTAATGGAAATTTATGGAAAGCCATCTAAAAAATTAGATTATTGGAAAAGCTAAAAAAGGGTAACTCATAGCAACTTGAGAAATATATGCAATCACTTAGCATTTACATCTCAATTTGAACCTAAAAACATAAAAGAAGCTTTAGTGGATGATCGTTGGGTATTGGTAATGCATGAAGAGTTAAATTAATTTAAAAGAAATGAAGTTTGGACTCTTGTGCCAAAACCAAATGATCATACCATCATAAGTACCCGTTAGGTTTTTAGGAACAAATTAAATGAAAATGGAGTAATTGTTATAAATAAAGCTCATTTAGTTGTAAAAGGCTACAATGAAGAAGAAGGTATTGATTATGATGAAACTTTTACCTGTTGCTAGATTGGAAGCCGTAAGAATGCTATTAGCATATTCTTGTTTAAGAAATTTTAAACTATATCAAATGAATGTGAAAAGTGGATTTTTAAATGGATATATTTTGGAGGAAATATTTGTTCAATAGCCCCTGGGTTTAAAGATCATTTCTATCCAAATCATGTCTATAAGCTACAAAAAGCCTTGCATGATCTTAAACAAGCTCCTAGAGCTTGGTATAAAAGAGTAAGCAAATTTTTAATTCAAAAAGATTTTAGAAGAGGCAAAGTAGATACTACACTTTTCATAAGAGAAAAAGGAAAAGACATATTACTTGTTCAAATATATGTTGACGATATTATCTTTGGTTTCACTAATGTCTCTTTTTGTAAAGAATTCTTTAAGCTAATGCAGAGTGAATTTGAGATGTCAATGATGGGTAAATTGACTTTCTTCCTTGGATTGCAAATCAAACAATGCACCAATGGTATTTTTCTTAGTCAAACCAAATATACATTGGAATTACTCAAAAGGTTTAAGTTTGACAATTGCAAACCAATTGGTACTCCAATGAGTCCCTTACTTAAACTAGATTTTGATTTAAATAGTAAAAATGTTGATGCTACATTATTTAAAGGCATGATAGGAAGCTTACTTATTTGACAGTGTTGATGTTAGATTTTGATATTGAGCCAAACTCCAGAAATAGGGGATTCTTTTGGGATCTCTAATTGTAAATTGATTCAGACACAACAAATCAGCAAAACACACAAGGAAGAAGGGAAGAGCAGTAAGAAGATACAAGATTTTTAATATGGTTTGGCTAAATCAGGATAAAAAACTGGACCCTACGTCTATGGTAATGTATTATTGTGAAAGTGTTTTTACAGAGTTTCGGCACTCAGGTTCTCTATTTTAATAGAGTTTCTGCCAGTATATCTATAGATATCTCTTTTTGCAGGGGACTCCTTCCTCATATTTATAGAGGAGAGGAGGTTACAATAGTAATTTCATATACAATAAATCTATTACATCAACATTTAATATACAAGATAGAATAGACATACAAAATCCTATTATTTGGCTACGACATATTGTCTTTAGCAGGTGGGCCCGGTATGTTTGCTGGCCAGAGTGTGATAGGTCTTTTGTCTAGTGAGCTCCCAGGTCGCCAGTCATACTTCATCAACCAGATTGTTCAGTCAGGGACGTGCCTGTCCTCAGGATGGAGAGGTGGAGCTCGTTCTGTCATGCACGAGCTCGAACTGAGGAGGTTGCTTTACGATGCGATCTGATGGCAGAGTGATCTGAGCATTCTTCGAATTGGTCCTTCACCCTTCTTGGGCCACTCATAGGTCCATTTGAGCATTCTTTGATCTGGTCCATCTGAGCATTCTTTGATATCCATTCAGCAGAAGTCTTCTTCTGAGACTGTCATTTCATTTATTCTAGGCCGTGTTTCCTATGACACGTGTCCGATAATTGTTGATGAGTTAGCTGTAGCCTTTTTTGAGGCAATAAATGATGATGGTTAGGGGGACTAATCTAGACCCTTCTGTTAACTGAATTTGGCTTTATTTAAGGGATGGGAAATCCCTTTTGCCTTTGCACTGAGCAAACTATGAAGATTCCTGGTAAACCTCTAATATTCCCAGCATTTCGGCCTTCCATCAGAGTATGTATGGTCTACTGCATAGAGAATTTAGAAGGTTTGGCTTCTCTAATAACATGGAAGGATCTCATATGGATCTCAGATTATGTCCTCTCGGCTCTGCCGTGAGGCAATTATTTGGCTGGACAAGTTCCCGGTGCTTCCTGATTGCTTCCTTCACAAATCAGATAAGGTCTGGCCGGAGAAAATAAGGAGCTGCAATGCCGCCATCAGGGATCATTGGAAGGGAAATTTGAGGACCTTGGTGGCTTACAAGCTTTAATTAGCTAGGGTGTGGCCCCTTACGGCAAGTCCTTCTTTTTAGTCATAGGTTTTTCCCTTTGTATTTTGATTAGCTTGTATCTAGAGCTTCTGATGTAGTTCTGCCTCGTTGAGATCTTTTAATGAATATAGTTTCCTTTTTGCAATCTCTGTGTGTTGCTCTTGTATATGCATTATTTGAACAATCTGTGCATCTCATGCTCAGGCTGATCTCGTGGCCAAATAGACAAGTTCGCATGAGAGTTGCGCAATTAAAGAGTGAGTGATCTCATGCTTAGGTCGATCTCATGGCCAAATAGAAAAGTTCACATGGGAGCTGTAAAATTAAAGAATGAGTGATCTCATGCTCAGATTGATCTCATGGCCAAATAGACAAGTTCGTATGAGAGCTACGAAATAGTAGAGTGAGCGATCTTATGCTCGGGCAGATCTCGTGGCCAAATGGACAAGTTCACATGAGAGATACGAAATTAAAGAGTGAGTGATCTCGTGGCCAAATAGATAAGTTTACATGAGAGTTGTGAAATAGTAGAGAGAGCAACTCGTGCTCAGGCCGATCTCATGGCCAAATACACAAGTTCACATGAGAGTTACGAAATAGTTGAGTTTGCATGAGAGCTATGAAATAGTTGAGTTCGCATGAGAGCTACGAAATTATAGTTAGTTGATCTTGTGGCTGGGGTGATCTTGTGCCCAAATAAAAGGGTGGCTGATCTTATGACCGGGGTGATCTTATGCCCAAATAAGAGGTGATTGATCTTGTGGTCAGGGCAATCTTGTGCCCAAATAAAAGGGTGGCCAATCTTGTGGCAGGGGCGATCTTATGCCTAAATAGAAAGATGATCAATCTTGTGGTCGGTGCGATCTTGTGCCCAAATAAAAGGGTGGCCGATCTTATGGCCGGGGTGATCTTATGCCTAAATAGAAAGATGATCAATCTTGTGGTCAGGGCGATCTTATGCCTAAATAAAAGGATGGCCAGTTAGGTGAATCACTGCTCTTGCTCGGGATCCTGCCGAGATGGTCCAAGCCGCTGTTTGGAAGGTTGCACAATATAGTCATGCAAGTGACCTCTTTTGATGAGATCTTCGATAACGTCTCTCAGTGCCTAGCACTCTAAGGTAACATGTCCAAACTTATTGTGGTATGCGTAGAATTTCCCTCAGTTGAGTCTAGACTTACTGGGAGTCTTCAAGGATGGAGGCTTTCCGAAATCCTCTTTGTCCCTTTCTATCGTAAAAAATCTTGTGTTGGGCATCTGACAAGATTCTATAGGTGCTGTGATGTCTTGAAAATGAAGGCCATTCATCCTTGCTCTTATTAGCAAGCTGAGGATCGAGGCTGTCATTTTCACTTCCAAGGTTACTCCTCTTCTTACTTTAGGCTGAGCTACTCACCTTAGGCTTCTATGAACTGAAAGTTTCATCCCATCTGATCTGCTTCACGGCTTACTCATAAAACTCACCTAGGTTACTAACTGGGGACTTGTACAAACTTTTAAACAGCTTTCTATCCCTGTAAAGTCCCGCTAAGATGGCAGTCAGGATGGCCTCATCTGAGGGTTTTTCCACATTATTGACCTCGTGTCTGAAGCAGGCAATGTAATCTTTCAACATTTCATGCTTACTCTAGAAGACCATAGTAAGATGGCATAGGAGCATGAGTTGCTTCTTCAGTGCTCTGTATTGGTCAATGAACTTTTCCTGACACTCCTCTTAACTACTAATGTTGCGAGCTGGGAGGCTCCTGAACCACATTCGAGGGACTTCACCCAGAGTAGTAGGAAACACATGACACCTGATTAAGGAGTTACAAGTTTGGAGGTCCATCTAGATGTTGAATAGGTCCAGGTGGTTGCGCAGGTCATTATCTCCATCATATAGTGGAATGGTTGGAACTTTGAGCTTGCGCGGGAGGGGTTCCTCCTCGATTTCCCTAGAGAAAGGGGTTCGCTCCCCAAAGTGACCTTGGTCATTTCGAGCTTGAGGGTGCTCCTCCAAATGCTTGACTCTTTGAAGGAGATCTTCCACCAAAACGTCCAAGCCCCTTAGTCGTTGGATAGAGACTTGGTGGCTTGGTTCACTTTTCTGGCCATGTGGATAGTGATTCGAAGTTTGCTCTTGGTTAGTTTCATCGGAACATTCAACTCCGGGTGCGACGGTCTCAGCTCGTCCTTGCACATTCTGAGCTTGTGCTTGCACTAACATTGTGACTATTTTAGCCAGTTCTCCCATCATGTGTTCAAATTTCTCCTGGTGTTGGAGCCAGGTTTGCACTCCATCGGTGCCATTGGCAGTGGGAACTGGTTGTACAGAGCTGGCTGGAGGGAAGCTAGTGGTTGCTCCAATGACAGGAGCGTTGGACAAGTCCATCATCGAGACATGACCCTCCGGAAGACTGGGTTGCACATTTGAAGCTCTGGTGACTCTTCCCTTGGCCATTGTAGTAGGAAACAAACTAGAACAGGTGAGATCCCCATAGACGGTTCCAAAAATGTTGACGTTGAATTTTGGTATTGAGCCAAACTCCAAACAATAGGGGATTCTTTGGGGATCTCTAACTGTAAACTGGTTCAAACACAACAAATCAACAAAACACACAAGGAAGAAGGGAAGAGCAACAAGAAGATACAAGATTTTTAATGTGGTACGACCGAATCCGGATAAAACCAGACCCTACGTCCACGGTAATGTATTATTGTGAAAATATTTTTTTAGAGTTTTGGCACTCAGGTTCTCTATTTTAGCAGAGTTCTGCCAGTATATCTATATATATCTCTTTTTGTAGGGGATTCCTTCCTCATATTTATAGAGGAGAGGATGTTGCAATAGTAATTCCATATGCAGTAAATCTATTACATCAACATTTAATATACAAGACAGAATAGATAGATAAAATCCTATTATTTGACTATGACAGATTGTCTTTAGCAGGTGGGCCGGTGTGTCTGCTGGGCTGAGAGAATGGGTCTTTTGTCTAGCGAGCTCCCAGGTCACTAGTTATACTTCATCAGCTAAATCGTTCAGTCTGGGGACGTGCCTGTCCTCGGGATGGAGAGGTCGAACTCGTTCTGTCATGCTTGAGCTCGAGCTGATGAGCTCGTTCTGAGCATTCTTCGAGCTAGTCCCCCGTCGCTCTCAAGCCGCTCATAGGTCTACCTAGGATGAACCAAATTTCACATATAACAGACAACAAGTAGACTAGATATAATGTTAAGTGTCTATCTCTGTGCAAGATATTAATAAGATCCTAAAGAATCCCATCTTTTAGCAATTAAAAGAATTTTTCAATATCTTGTAAGGACAAAACACTTAGGATTAAGGTATCCTAAATCTAACACTTACAGTCTTATAGACTACTCTGATACGAATTACGCAGGAAGTAGAACAGATTGAAAGAGTATTAGTGGAGCATACTAATTCATTGGTCACTCTCTACTATCTTAGTCTTGTAAGAAACAAAATTGTGTTGCACTATCTACAACAGAAGCAAAATACATTACCGTTGGGAGTTGTTAGGCTTAGATGCTTTCAAGAAATATCAGATTATAGCTTAAAATTTGATAAAATTCCTATAATGTGTGACAACACAAGTGTTATTAGTCTTACAAAGAATCCTATCATGCACTCCAAAACAAAACATAATCGGATTAGACATCATTTTCTTAGAGATCATATTCAGAGAGGAGATATTTCTATTGAATTTATACAAACTAATTTCCAGCTAGAAGATATTTTCACTAAGCCACTAGATGAAAAACAGTTTGTATTTATTCGAAGAGAGCTTGGAATGTTAAATCCCTTAGAAAATGATGTCATCTAGCCAATCTTTAATATTTTAAAATTTTTATCTTCTGTGCTTGATTATATTTTTTCTTTGCAAATTCTGACTTAGGCATCGAAGATTCCCCTAAATTTGTTTTGTAGGTACTTGATATGAAATTGGAGGTATAAATAGTGTTGAACTGATCACAGCTATTAAATATATCATATGTTAGCAATTTTGGAACAAAATTGCATGAAAACTGATGTCAAGACTCCTTGAATCGAGTTTTGAATCGATTCAAATTTTTTTAGAATTTTTGAGAGTTTTTGGATTGATTCCAGAATCGATTTAGAACTAAAAAATTTACATTATGAATCCATTCACAAATCGATTCACAAAATTTTTAGTCTATTGGGTGGATCTCAAATTTTGAAATTTTTTTATCAACCTGAATGATCCGATTCACAAATCGATTCACCCTTGACTAAATCAATTCCTAAATTGATTCAATCTCGATCAAATCGATTCATCAACTTTTCAATACTTCGGCAAATGTTCCAAAAATTTTGAATTATTTAGCTAACTGAATCGATTCAACACCTAGTGTATGGATACATGATTTATGCAATAACTCTTAAATCATCTTTCAGCACAAATTTCTCAACAAATTAGTAGAATCATTCCCTCAGGGGTAGCTTAATTTTCTAATAATATTGATATTACGGATAGCATTTTGATATTATGTTCTATACTAATTATAATTTCTGTCTTTATAATTTTTTTTACTTACGTCAATTTTTACTCATGCATTATTTCTTTTTGATATGCCAAAAGGGAGAGAAGTAATGAGATTTTAGATAAAAAGGGGAGTAAGAAAAGATTTTTTAAGAAAAGATTTTTTTAAAAAGATTTTAAATTTATCTTTGACTTTGACCTACTCATAAAAAATTATTTGTCATCATTAAAAAGGGGGATATTGTTAGCCTTGCTACATCTATATGGGGAGATTAGATTTGCTATCATATATTCTTTAGTTTTAATGTTGAAAAATAATTTTGATTAACATCACAATCCATCTATATGTTTTTAGTGTTGATTTTGTAGGTTTAAAGTTGATCAAGTGATATTCAAGAGATTCACATTAGATATAGTATTTTATTGATTTTATTAGGATATTTTATAAGTGTGTTCTATAATCCATTTTCATCCAATTATTCAAGCTTATTAAAATAGTTAAATTGAGGTAGAAATAAATCATTTAAAATGAGTTTTCTATACATGTTTTCAAAATCTTTTTCACAAGTACAATTTTTATAAAAATTGTTTTTCACTATGTGAATCGATTCATGAATCAATTTATAATGAAAATCTTGTGAAATGTACTTGAATCTATTAAATAATCGAATCATGGAGAAATGTTTTGAAACTTGTTTTTACCGAAGGTTAGAAACTTTTAAGAATCAATTAGAAATTGATTCATGACTTCTTTACACTATAGTGTGAATTGATTCATGCATCGATTTTATCATGAAGTTTTTGATGATATTTATAGATGAATTGATTCACAAATCAATTCATAAGTTGGTAATCGCTCTGAATCGATTCACAATTCAAAAGTTAGTTATTTTTCAAATGTCGGTTGCCACACTATAAATAGAAATCAGCTTCATTTCAAACATAATCTTTTGCAAATGCATAAGTGCAAAAACCTAAGAGAAAATAGAGCTTAGGCAGATCTACATCTATCTCATTCTATATCATCAAACAAAGCTAATCTTAGATCAAATTGGAGAAGAACATAATATAGATAATTGAGATTTTCATCGAAATTCTGAGTATTGTGTTTCTACTCCTAATTCTTGTTTACAATTTTAGATTTCTAGGTTGATAGAAATCTGAGATACAAAAGGAAAGGTTAATATTCCCTTCGCATCTTCTTTAATTATAAGGTTGGTCATAATTAGTTGAAGGTGTAGAGAATTCTTGTAGTATCTTCTTTGATTATGAAGTTAATCATAGTTAGTAGAAGATGAAAGAAGTTTTGTATCTAAATTGGTTAGCACGAGCCTAGTTAGTCTTGTGTGTAAACTGGTTGGCAAGAGCTGGGTTAAGTCTTGTGGTTAGGAAATAAAATAACCACCATCCGATTGAGGATTCGGTCTAGTGGATGTAGACTTCAATTGTAGATTCAATTAAAGTTGAACCACTTTAAAAATTTGGTATATTTTACATTTTTGCAATTTATATTTCTGCTACATTTATATTCTAGTTTAATTGATTACATTTTCTAAATTTTGCATTATTTCTAAATCAGTGACAACAATTGGATTTTTGATATCTAATAAATATACTTTGATAATTTTGTTCAAAGACTTCTACTGTTATAAAACTAACTAGAATCCAATCTAAAGATCAGTATTTTTGGGACCAACAAATATCACTTAAGATCTATGAACTGATGCATTCCAATATTATGAACTAACTTTTCAAACATTGCTGTAGGAAGTAAATAGCCAATTTGAGATTAGAGTCTGGCATGGATCAAATAAAAATCTTGCATTTACATAACCGATTAGTTTTGATCCATACTCATATGGATAAAATAGTTTTATATCACTTATTCCTTGATGATAATGAAATATATGTTCCACCCAATACCTTTTGTTTGGAGAAGAACTATATCTTGCTAATATACATACCAAGGAAGCTAAATCAGAACATGTACTATTAGCATGATACATTAGTGCACTAGTTATAGTAAGATATAGTACTTTAGGACCAAGAAGTTCTTCGTTATTATTAGAGGATCCTTATTAGCATCAAGTGATTGAACAACCACTGGGATACTCAATGGATGTGATTTATCCATGTAGAAATATTTTAGGACCTTTCCAATGTAATTTGATTGATGAGCAAATATTCTATCATTTAAATGCATGATTTATCGGTTAAGATAAAACTTTTATCTTTCTAAGAACTTTCATTTCAAACTCCATCTTTAAATATTCTACTATCTTTGGAAGCTCTTTATAGAATTCTAATAATGTTTAAATCATCACATACAAGAACTATAGTAAATTTATTCAGATTTCCTTATAAAAACATAAAGACTGATAGGATCATTTTTATATCCTTCTTTTAACAAATATTCAATGAGATGATTATGGTGCATTTGTACAAATTGCTTTAATCCATACAAAGATATTTGTAACGCATTTCTTGAGAATTTAAATTGTATGATTCAGGTATCTTAAATCCTTCTGGGATTTTCTCATATATGTCATTTTAATTTTTTTTCACACATGTAATAACATGAAACTAAATCTATTAGATGCATACCAAGTTTTGATATATTGCTAGAAAAAAAATTGCATCCACAATATGGAAATATATATTTCTCATAGCTCAATTACAATCTTTGTGTTACAAATCATACTTTATATTTACAATTTCAATTTTC
>JANHAO010030021.1:0-10241 GCA_026873985.1 Saraca asoca | reverse complement strand
AAATGTTATGAACTTGGTTAACTTATTTGGACATTGAAGAATACATTTGACTTGTATTTGTGGCTAGATTATGGACTGTGGCTATCATTTGTGTGAAGTGTAACTTGGTTAGTTGTATGATTCGTGTCAATTCCTTGCTTAAATTATTTATGTCGAGGAAAAGCATGCAAGAGGTGCAGAACATTTTTTGAAAATTATTTAATAATTTCTAAGATATTAAAAAATATTAGAAAATTAATTTTTTGTTTTTGGGGGAGTAAGAATGTTCATTACAATTAAAAGATATGAAAAATTTTCATACATAAAGAACAAATTTTTTTAATTCAATTATATATTTTTAATTTTATGTATTAAATGAATTGAAGAAATAATAGTTAATTTTATGATGTATGATTTCTGTACATGTTGTACAACATGCCATCTAATTTTTGTGTAATAATCTTGGCAAGGGATGCTGTATAATTTATATTTTGTATCCAAGGTTATATACAAAAACAGTTTGCTTAATCTTCAAAAAATATTTTGAAATTTATATTTTTGACTAAAATATTATTTAAATAGGAAAAAAATTTTATTTCAATATGAGAACTTAATTTTTTTCTTTTTTACGATGAAATGTAGTTGTGACCATAAATTGAGTGTAATATTTGTATATTTTAACTATATTTTATACAATCTAAGAATTTTGTTAACATTTTTTGCTTTTTTTTTAAATATTACTATTACTTTTCCTTCCATTTCCTTTCCCCTCATTTCCCACTCAACCAATCAAAGGAAAACCATTTTCTTTTCCTTCCATTTTCCTTTCCTTTCCTTTCCTTTCTTTTCCCTTCACCCAAGCAAGGGCATAATGTTCCTATATTATTTTAAACCTGTAACTTGAAAATAACCAAAAAGAAAAAAAAATTTGTTTATCATCAAAAGAGATTAGATGCATGTATGGAATATTTCTTCCTGGGTAGCCGTAAATTTAAGACTATGATGGCTATAGCTGTTGTTCTGAAAGCTGTTGCGAGTAGTCAGGATTTGGATTTCGGTAAATAGATTCATCCCCATGCTGTCAAATTTGGATATGCTTTGTCCTCCCTGATTCTGGCGCTAGATATCCATTTTTGTCATTATTTAACATATTTTAAGATAAAATGACTAAATAATTTGAAATTAAAAGATAAAAATTTGTTTTTTCTTCAAGAGAGTGCTTTCCTTGCACTCTTTTTTTAACTTTTTATTTTTTCTTTCTTTCCTTGTTGATACATGATTCCCTTCTATGCCCTACTGTACAAGTTTTCATCTTTTAAAAATGAGGCTTTGTTTTTTCTTGAGCTTTTGAGTTTTTCAAATTTGAACTTCCTTATGTATTTCAACTCTATCAAAAGTGAAACATCAGCTTATAATCTATTGATAAACTAAAAAACAACCTACAATCAAAAGAAATAAAATGAAAATAAAATTACAAAAATGCATATTAATTTGAATAAATTAAGTATTTTTGTTGTAGGTATTTTTGGAATTACATAAATAGACTAGTAAAAACCCAATGAACGAACTTAGCTAATAGGAGCTTAGCCCACCTAGAATCAAGATCATTGAACTAAGACATCAATTCGTTAAATACGAGCTAAGGTCACTGGTCAACACAGGTCAAATTAGTCACCTCAAGTCATTGAGAACAAAGCTCAGCTAGTAGATCAGAGCACGCATCCATAACCAATAGTCCAAGGAAATCCGTTCAACTTCCTATTTTTATGGGAACCCATTATTATCTATTATGTAATCCTAATCAAGTTATGATACTTATCTGTTATAGATTTACATTCAAACCGTAACCCTCAACCATTATAAAAGGGGATGAAATTATTGTACGTGACACAATTAATCATCATATAGAAAATACTCATCAAAAAAGTAATAAAAGCCATGGACGTATGGGTCAAGCTGACTTTAACTGAACCACATTCAAAACTTTGGGTGTTTCCTTATTCTCTCTCTCTCTCTCTCTCTATTTACATTGAACTGGCAGTTTGGAATTCTAGACTTGGGTTGATCCGATTTGACCGTCAATAATTTACAAATAAGAAAAGGGTAAGAGAAAAGGTTACATGAGAAAAACTCATTTGGTTTCTTTCAAAAAAGAAGAGTTCAGTAGTAGACAAAGAAAATCCCATCTTCAAATCATATAACTCGAATTTACTTATATATCTCTTTTTCATCATTTTCTACTTTTTGTTTTGTCCATTCATTACAACAAAATGCATCTATAGTGACAGTTCAAGGGTGGCAGTTTGTCCAAATCGCCACTAAAGACATGAATAAAGTGACCAGGTTTAACACTTGCAAAAAGCAAATGTTATAGTCAACTCTTAATAACGGTTTTGTTGAACTATCGCTAACTATCGATATTTAATGGTAGTTTTGTCAAAACTACCACTAAGTATCAAGTTTAATGGTTAATGTGTCAAAGTTTCCATTAAGTACCAAATGTTTAATGGTGGTTTTGTACAACTACCTCTAAGTACCGAATGTTTAACAGTGGTTATGTTAAAACTGCTACTAAATATCGAATGTTTAATGGCGGCCGTGTCAAAATCACCATTAAGAACATGCTGTAATCGACTTCCTTTTTCTCTTCACTATTGAATTAACTTAGATCTAGCCCACAAGTACCAGACTTCTCTCTCACGTTAACTACACCTCTCTCTCTCTCTCTTTCAGTCACCTAGTCTTAATGTGATCGAGCTCTCTTTCCGACTTGCTCACCAGCTAGAGAGATGGTGATATAGCGACAAAAGCAACCCAACAATGGCTATTTTGAGGTTTGATTTCATCGATAGCTTGTTTCCTTTGATTTTTCTTGTTTGCTTAAATTTCTGCTTGGTGTGTCCCTAGGATTTGTTTTTTTTACTTTTCATAATCCATTTGATTTTCTGTGTTTTCCATTTCGTCCTCTCTTTGATTTTTTTTTTTTATATTTCAATGCTTTGTATTGTTGTTTTACACTAATGATGATTTATCAGAAACTTATTAGCTAAAGCAAAGATCTAGGTTTTTTGAGTCCAGATACTACAAAATTGACATGGATGCTATCTAAGACTGTAGATTTGATGAAGCTTGTCAATATGAAAGTCCCACTTTGATACAGTAAAGATCATAACCTACAACGATAACCACAAAACTTACCCTTAAGAAGTGGGAAAAATATAGGGCCCATTTTCATAAGATTTTTATATTCTTATGTTTTCAACAATAAGCTGGAAAGATATTTCAAAGAGATAGATGAATTTGATAGCATGTCAAAATTGAATATTCTTCCCCAACAATAATGAAACTTCATCATATTACAGTACATGTGAGTTGATTTCCTGACCATTGTTTGGCAGACAAGCCATTTACATACCATTAGAATCATTCTAAGTACAGCGAATGGGATTCAATTGGTTCTAAAAAGGCTATAGGCCATCCAACTTTAAATTAAATTAAGGACCATACTATTTATGTAAAATACAGTTTTTGCATGTAAGATAAAATATAGAGTGACTGTAAATTAGGGACAAGTTATATGGAAAACAGACTTGTACTAAGAAAACAGTCCTTAACTATTAAGGCCTAGAAACTATTTGATTATATTTCTCAGTAGAAAAAAAAAGATTATAGAAAGTGCATACAAAGATCAAGAGATCAGAAGAAGAAGAACATAAGAAAAGGAAAAAAATACAAGAGCCTCAACTCTCCCTAACCTAGAGGGTTCCTTTGGCACAGGTCACTTACAAAAGAGAAGACTGCTTGGCACTTCCCCCCTTCTCTTTATAAAGCCTCTCTCTAATCTAATTAATCCCTGGCCTTTTAGAATACACTTTAATTATTTTGGGCCTTCTATAATAAACTTTATAAAGCTTTCTCTCTAACTTAATTAATCCTTAGGACTTCTAGAATAGACTTTAATTAATTTGGGCTTACTTATTCCCTAACCCAATTTTGGTTCATGGGTCACATTCCCATCAATACCACCTCTTATAAAATCTACCTTGTCTTCAAGGTAGAATGTAGGAAATTGAGCTTGTATCCTTATAGCTTCCTCCCAAGTGGCTTATTCTGTTGGCTGGTTCTTTTAGTAGATAAGCCACTCTGTGTGCTTTGCTTTGTCTCCCCATTTTTCTAGTGGATAAGATAGCGTTTGGTTCCACCAGGTTAGGGCCTTCATTTTCTAGTTTTGGAGGTAATTTTGCCTTCAGTGAATGGTTGTTAATAGCTTTCTTTACCTAATCTACATGAAATATTAGGTGTATCTTAGTAGACTCCAGTAATTGTAGTTTATAGGCTACTTCCCCCATATAGGCTATTACTTGGAAAGTATCTGGCAACCAACTTTGTGTAAATTCTCTTTGCCAAAGTTTGCTATCTATAGGGCCTTAGTTTGACATATACCTAGCTCCAACTAACAATTTCACATCCTTTCTATGCACATCAGAGTTCTGTTTCATAATGTTTTAAGCCCTTAGGAGATTATGTTTCAACTGCCTAAGAGTCTCATCTTTGTCTACTAGGGCTTTAGCTATAGACTCCACCTGAGTTTCACCTTTTAAATAGTGGAAAATTGTAGGTGGGGGTGCCCATATACTACTTCAAATGGGGTTGTTCTAGTAGATGAGTGATAGGAGGTGTTGTACCGAAATTTCACCCATCGAACCCAAACTGACCAATTCCTAGGCTATTCAGAGGCAAAACATCGAAGATACATCTCCAAACAGTGATTAATCACCACAGTTTGGCCATCAATCTGAAGGTGATAAGAAATTCTCATCCTCAACTTAGTTCCCTGCAGTTTGAACATTTTCTTCCAGAAATTACTTAGAAAAATAGGGTCCTGATTACTTACAATAACTCTAGGGAAATCATGCAATTGAACCACATTCTTAATAAAGGATTCTGCTATTGTCTTGGCTATAAATGGATGCTTAAGCAAGGCAAAGTGAACATATTTGGATAGGCGATCAACTATCACCATAATGACTTCAAACCCTTGAGACTTAGGCAATCCAACAATAAAGTCTATTGAGACTTCTTCCCAGATCAGTTATGGTACAGGCAATGGTTGCAATAGTCCTGCAGGGGCCATAGCTTGGTACTTTTGTCTTTGGCATACATCACACTCCCTTACAAACTGCAGAATCCTTTACTTCATCCCAAGCCAAAATAAGCTGCTTGTTATTTATTTGTAGGTTCTGGTGAATCCAGAATATCCCCTAATAGGAGAAGAGTGATATTCATGCAAGATTGCAGGAATGAGTGAAGAATTCCTGGATAACACTAGTCAGTCCCTATAGAATAACAGATCTATCCTCCATATAAAATCAAGTTTTGAAGCTGGATTTTTCTTAACACTTTCTACCAACTGAGTAAGTTCTATGTCAGCAGCAATTTCTTCCTTCACCTTTGATAAGTCCAGCCAAAAAGGTTCAACTATTATTAAATGTAACTCCTTGTATTCTTCTATCCTAGACAAGGCATCAGCAACTTTGTTTTTTTGGCCTGGCTTGTAAATCACTTCAAATTGATAGCCCATTAATTTAGATAGTCAGCAGTGTTGGTCAAAAGTAGGCATTCTCTACTATAGGATATGTTTAAGGCTTTGATGGTTAATGTACACCTTGAATGGGCATCCCATAAGATAGTGCTACCAATGTTGGACTGCCAAAACTAGAGCTATGATCTCCTTTTCATACACTGATTTGGAAAGGGTTCTGGTTGCCAAAACTTTAGTAAAATAAGCTAAGGGTTTTTTTGTCCTACATCAAGGCAACTCTAACTCCCTTGCTTGAAGCATTATATTCAATGATAAACTCTTTTCAAAAATCTAGGAAAGCTAAGACTTGGAAAATAGTTATCTTCTACTTAAGTTCTTTAAAGGCCTTTTGATCTTTTGCTGTCCAATTAAAAGCTTCCTTTTTTGGTTAACTTAGTGAGAGGTTTAGCTATCTACCCATAATTTTTTACGAACCTTTTTAGTAACCTATTGGCCTCAAAAATCCCTTAACTCCTTTAACACTTTAAGGGACTAGCCACTCCATGATGCAATTAATTTTTGAAGGATCCATTAACACCCTTTCTCTTGAAATGATGTGGCCCAAGTACTCCATAGAAAGATCACCAAAGAGGCATTTCTTTTTATTGGCAAATAGGCTATTTGTAATAGAAGTAGCATCACTTCTTTTAAATGTTTCAAATGTTATGTCCAGTTGGGACTATAAACTAGTATGTCATCAAAGAAAACTAACACATACTTTTTGAGTAATGGTCAAAACATTGAGCTTATGGTGACTTTGAAGGTTGATGGGGCATTCATGAGTCCCAATGGCATTACCAAGAATTCATGGTGTCCTTTATGAGTCTAAAAAGTAGTTTTGTGAACATCTTCTTCCTGAACTCATATTTGATGGAAGTTGGATTTGAGGTCAATTTTAGAAAAAATACTTGACTTCACATAGCTCATCCAACAATTCACTAATGGTAGGAATTGGGAATTTATCAGGGATTGTTACTTTATTTAGAGCTCTGTAGTCTACACACATTCTCCATGTTTCATCATTCTTTTTCACTATGATAATTAGGCTAGAAAAGGGACTAATGCTATGCCTAATAATTCCAACTTCTCCTTTACTTGCTTTTTTATCTCAACTTTATAGTGATAGGCATATTTGTAAGGTTAAACACTCACTAGTCTAACCCCCTATTTCAACAGAATGGCATGGTCTTTCGCTCTTTTGGGAAGAAGCCCCTATGGTACTTGAAAGACCTCCTTATAGAGTTGTAAAATGAGCTCTAATTTATCTCCTTAACTCTACTCCAACTCTAAGTTATTCAATGAATGGTTTGCTTGGTCTGCTTTATCATCTTGCAATAACTCCTGCAAGGCTGCTGCTTATGTGACATCATTGATTTGTAATTATGGCTTGCCCCACTGCCAATAAGTTGAAGAATTGGCAAACCTTCCAAAACCCCTTCCACCTTTATTGTCTTCAAGCAACTCATGGCTTGGGCCTTAAGCTCCTTCATCTCTATCACATGACACACCATCTCACATTCCTCTATTTCCTCCTTACTTTCATCAGTTGGTTGTGTGTGAATTGACAACTCCTCATCACCTTCCCACAGTAATAGCTTTAACTTTTTCTTTGCACACTTATGTAGGGGACTATAATGTTGTCAACATTTAAAGCACAATCCCTTAACTATCCTATCCATTAACTCTTGATAAGACAGGTACCCTTATTCTGCCTTTCCTTGAACTTCTTCTCAGCCCTCCCCTATGAGTTTGTGGGCTGTGCAAATTTTGTTGCATAAAATCCTACCCTTTACTGGCATTTAAAACTTGATTCCCATGAGTATATCCCATTTGAAAACTACTCTGCTTCTTTCCACTAAATGAAGCTTTGAGGACTCCAGCATGTATAACTTCCTTTCTACATTTTTGGCCTTAGATACCACCTTGTATCGGGAGGATGGTTCAAGGATCTGGACCTTCCACCTTATTACCTCCTTCAAGCCTCCCATAAATAGCCCCATGTACTGGTCCTCAGTCATCTGTGATGCTTGTAAGGCTAACATCTCAAATTCCTCTACAAATTCATCCATTAAACCTTCTTATTTGAGCATCTTAAGTTAGGAAAAAATATTCTAACACTGTTGAAAGCCATATTGGTCAAAGAAAGCCCATTTAAATCTTTCCCAATTAAGCTTGGGATCCTCCTCCTTCAACATCTTAAACCAGTGCCATGTTCTTTCATCCATGCAGACTTGGGCCATTTGAATTTATAGCTCTTGTGGAGTTCTTTGGACAACAAAATAGGCCTCAGCTTGGAAGACCCAATTGAAAGGATCCTCCCTTCAAAAAATTGGCATTTCAATCCTTTTAGTTGTTAACTACAAATCCTCTAAATGAGGCTTCAATTCTTTAGCTGATTTCATCGCCTCTTGATGGTATTGTCCATTGTTCCCAGGGTCTGCTCTTCCTTCTCCTTACCACGCTTCCTTTGATGTTGTCCTCGAAACCCTTCTTTCATCTTAGTTTGTATTTGTGCAAGTGTTTTGGTAATTTCCTAAAAAACTATAAAAGTTGCTTAAGGATTAAATCATGGTCTCTAAAAGTGTCCTCTATTGTTGTTACCCGATTCTCCATTGCTTCCATCCTTGTAGTTATCCTAGTGTGCATGTAGTCTTTCAACTCTCAATGAGAGCACCAATTGTTAGGGTCCAAAAACTATTTGATTATATTTCTCAATAGAAAAATAAGGATTACAGAAAGTGCAGATGAAGATTAAAAGATCAGAAGAAGAAGAATAGAAGAAAAGGAAAAAAAATACAAGAGCCTCAGCTCTTCCCAACCTAAAGGGCTCCCTTGACACAGGCCACTTATAAAAGAGAAGACTGCTTGACACTTTCCCCCTTCTCTTCATAAAGCCTTCTTTCTAACCTAATTAATCCTTAGGCCTTGTAGAATAAACTTTAATTATTTTGGGCCTTCTAGAATAAACTTTATAAACCCCTTTCTCTAACTTAATTAATCTTTGGACCTTCTAGAATAGACTTTAATTATTTTGGACTTACGCATGCCTTGATCCAATTCTAATTTGTGGGTCACATTCCTATCATTAACCTTTATGTCTCTCATAGAATAACACATTTTTAGATAGGAAGATGCTTTGCTTCTCATTTAGAGTTTGGGTGTGGTAAACTTTAAGTTCTTTATAGCATTTGCTTTATGTGCAACATTACTACTTACTTGGGGTATGTTCATCTATGCTAGATGGTTATGCACTCTTCCATATAGGCATGACTTGGTGACTATCCCTGTTCAAGCATATAAAGGGACAATGTCTTATTTTGAACGATATGCTTAGAACAATCATAGGTTTAGAAAATAGCATTTCACCTTTTCTTTTTCAATTTGGCTAAGAGGAAACATAAATACTATAGAAACTACAATTAGTATTACTGAATGGTCCTATTTTCATGCCATTATTTTTATCATCTTTCTGCTGGTTAATGCCTTTTTCTTTTCATTTTCTTTATTCCTCCCTCATTTCAAGGATGGTACAGTACCTGTCACATTTATTTAGAAATACCTTGGAAAAAAACTTAATTTTTCCAGCAAAGTAGAGATGAGTTCATCATAACCACCTAGTAAGAGTTAAGAATGTTTAGCATGTTCTTTTTCTTTCCTTTTCTTCCTATGAGGCTTTTGGTTAAAGAAAGAATAGCTAGATCTTACTTTTTACCATTGAAAACTAATTACCGATTTAGTATTCAATTGCATATATGGTTATGATACATTGTTTGTATTTTATAAAATTTTGTAGTATATTGCACACAACTAGGAAATTTTTCTTCATTCTATATATTCTAGATTCCCATAAATTTTTCTTCATTCTGTATATTCTAGATTCCAACATTCTGTGTAATCTTTGTGTCTTCTCCAATAGTTTGAATGAGTTCTGATAAGCATGATATCAGCCTCTAGCCTAAGCCGGTTTTATAAACATTTACGTAAGAGAAAACTAAGATGATTTAATTTAGCTTATAGAATTCTTTGTGAAAGTGACTCTTGTTTTTATGTGAAACCATGGTTGAGCTCCCAGAATTATGGCACTGGTATATTAATTTGAAAGCTGCAATCTAATTGTATGTCTTTAAATAAAATAAGTATTAATGTTGCAATTTTGATTACATAAAAGATTATTGAATGCTTTCATTGAGAATATTCTTGATAGCTCATTGGTCTATGCATATTATAGAATAATCTAATCTGGTCTTAATATCTAGTGCATTCTTATCTTTAGTGATATAATGTGGTTGAAAATTCTACTTGGATCAATTGTTTAACTTTTGAATAGACAAATTTTTTATGCTTGTTTATGCATAGGGATTTTATATTATAGGATGTAAACTCCTTAGGTAATTAACCTGTTGTTTTCATACAAGTCTCTTCTACTTATTTTCTAATTGGAAAAGGAAATTAGAGGAATATAGTGTTCATTTTTGTGTTACAGTTTGGATGATTCATTTAAAAACATTTGAAGTTGTTGAGTTACCTCCCGATTTAGCTTTCTTTTCTATGTCAAATAGCCAACGTTTTATTATTTACATTTGTATATAGTTCTACTGTATCTTTCTATATGAAATGATACTTTTTGCAAGACCAAATGAACTATGACTTTTTGTATTGAATCATTGATAGCTTTATACAC
>JANHAO010030020.1:0-10243 GCA_026873985.1 Saraca asoca | reverse complement strand
AATATTTATTATTAATACAAAATTTGTATTTAATTTCATTTGTTTAAAATGTATGTATTTATTACAAATTATTCTTATATCAGGGTAATAGATAAAGAAAAAATTAGGACAGGGGAACACTGCATTTAACAGTGATTTTTTGAAAAATCGTTACTAAATATAGTGAAAATCGTTGCTAAAAATGATTTTTTAAAAAAAAAAAATTTCTGCCAAAACCGCCGTTAAACATAGAGAAAATCGTTGCCAAAAAAAAAAATTCTAAAAAATCACCGCTAAATACAATGCAAAACTGCTGCTAAAAATAATTTTTTTAAAAAAAATTTATGTAAAACTGCCTCTAAATGCAAAAAAAAAATTGTCGCTAAAAATAATTTTTCCAAAAAATTTCTTTAAAATTGCTGCTAAATACAAAATAAACAGTCGCAAAAATCAATTTTTTTTAAAAAAAATTCTATAAAATCGTCGCTAAATGCAAATAAAATTGTCGCAAAAAGCAAACAAAATTTTCCTGGAAAACCACTGTGAAATTCGGAGAAAACCGTAGTTATGTACAACCGCTGCTAAATTAAGAGAAAACTGCCGCAATGTACAACTGCCGGTAAATTCAGAAAAAATCGCCACTATATACAACCGCCGCTAAATTCAAAAAAACTGCAGTTATGTGTAGCATTTTCGACGGTTTTACAAACCGCCGCTAAGTGCATATATAATCGCCGCTAATTATTCCCAACGCATGAATTTGTTGCGATTTCAGAAACTGTCGCGAAGGTTGTTAGTGGCGGTTAAAACCGCCGCTAAATATATAAAAAAACCACTGCTAAATGCATATTTTTTTGTAGTGTAAGTTCTCAAAATCCTATTGTAATGTAAAACCAAATTTAAATAGAAAGATAACTCACAATAGAAAATAATAAAAATCTCAAAATTATTTTCTCTCGTTACATATTATGACAATATGCATTATTCATTAATCATAAGTTATATATGTGGTATGAAATTAATCTTGTATTTATACAAATAAATAAAAATTTTCTACAAAAACTATTTTATGACAAAACAAATCAATGTAAGCAAATATCCTTCTGTTTCCTCTTCTTTATTTTCATACCATCAAACTAATTACTTTTATTATTATTATTTTATGGATAATAGAGATCTTCCAAATTATTGAGGTAGCGTTGTGTACGCTTTTGGCATGCATGCCTTTACAAATTTACGCAAACCTACCTTTTCTTTATCAGACTTTAATTTTTATCAGTTGAACTTATGTTACACTCAGGTATAGCTCATCTATCTATAGTTACTATAATGATTAGGGATTAGCATTGTTATTTTATATTAAACTTTGTAGGCAATGGACCACCTTATTCGTGTGATGCCAAGCACTACAAGCAAAAGGAAACCCAACCTTCCTTTAGTGCTAATAAATAATTTTCATGCGTTTCACTAACGTGAAAAAGGAAATTAGATGCATACCTATCTCTAATTTGGAATGTTTGCTTTTGAAAGGTGGCACATTGTTGGAACATGCATCCCCTTGCTAATATTTGATTCACATGTAATAATATATATAACTTATCTAGCAACGATAGTTATAATTAAATTAAAAAAATGTTATTTGTTATTTCATTTATACGTTACATATTTAATATAATCTGAATTAAATTAATTTTTATCTATTAATAAATAAGTTAAATTATGTTATTTATGCAAATTTAAAGAGTGTTGTGAATTATAGGAAATACAATTGTACTCTCTTTGGATTAGTGGAAATCCTACCATATTCCATAAATTTCCTCTTTTGATATTAGTATCTTTCTTAGAAAAAAATGTTGTCGGGTAGTATTTATTTTGAAAGATTCAACCATTGAAAGTAGATAGGAATTGAGGAAAAAAAAAACCCAAAACAAAAAGGAAAACAAAGGGGCCGAGTAAGCTGAATTCATGGGCAATGTCCGAAAATAAAACAAGATTGCTTTACAATACTATGGGCACTACTCATAAGATTTTCTTTGTTGAATCCTAGTGTCTTAGGAACCAAACACACCAACCATGCAATTTTATAATAGAAAGTGAGTTTTCTAAAAGGAATTGGCATAAATTCCTCCACATTTCCCTCTTCTACAGTACCATTCATATTAATTAATCTCCATTCTAAGATTCAGCAAAGACTTTATATCAAGAGAATGATATAGCATTGTTATTTTTTTTTGGCCTTGTTGCTTCTCATTAATTTACTACAAGAACACAAATATATAGTCAATGTAATCTGAGAATCGAATGCTTATAATTTGCTGGCGTAATCAAGTTTGCAAGATTAGTAAATAAAGTTGCAGAACTCGAAGCAATAGAGGTTCAAAATGGTGATAGAAGGATGTTTGTTCAATTCCGTACATGCGTGCATAATTAATAAGTTATTATCAATGGATATAGATCTAAATGGTAAAGAACTTCACTTATTTCTTCATTATCATGAGTTTAAATTTAATAATATGCTGAGGAAAAGATTAAAACTCTAAAATATGTACTATATAAGTCATAAATAAATATTCTTAGACTAGTATGAAAAAGAGATTACTAATATATTATATATGGCTAAAAAACTCTTCAGTACTTGATAACCTATGTTAGAAAAGAAGTGTATAATTATTAGAATTTTTATTTTGACCTGCATGTTATGTACTATATATATATATATATATATTTTAAGTACGTGTACATTCATTTGTATATTATTTACTTTTGTATAAATGTTTCACTATAGCAATTTGATAACGTGTTTATATCCTTAAAAAGTTGCATTAAAAACATGACTTTTATTTGCCAAAATTACAATTTTTGATGATTTTCTTGGTACATTGAGAAAATGATTTTACTCATGTCGTATAATGGTAACTTCGGAACCAAGACAAAAGCTTCGTAGGGATTATGAGTATGGCAAAACAAATTTTTCTGCAACATGTTGACGAGTTTCAACATTTTAGTCATAGTAAACAGTGCAGCCTATTCAAACCTTAGCTCTATATTTAGACATCTCTATTTCTGATGCTAAGAATCCTTCTTGTTTCTGAACAATTTGCATGTATCGATTATGGTAAGCAGCCCCAAGTGACTTGACTCAAAGTGCCCAAAATTTTAGATTAAATTTTCCTTCCCAAAGAGGTAAGTTGTAGTACATTTGGACCACAATATATAATATAGAAAGCAAGGGTCATCCCAATATGAAAACAAGACACATCAGCTTATAAAATATATGGCCAGAGTGATTTTCTGGGATGTAGCCATCTAGCCAGCACTTGTTCCTTTATCATATGACATCATTCTTTAGAAAATAAACAAACAAAAGAAATGGGAAAAGATGATGGTTGATCATATGAGAAAGATTAAGATGCACTGTGAGTCAGAGAAAATAGCAAAAAATTTTCTTTGTGTGGAAGAGAAAGAAGTGAGAGTGTAGATAATTTTCATTTAAACGAGATTCACAAGACTATAAAATTTTATATTTTTGTGTTTTTTCTCTTTGGTTTTGAGAGTGAAAATTATTTTTTTATCCAACCTAAAATTGAAAAATTCTGATATATATTAAATTTTTTTTACATATACATTAGTTTGGATGTGTTATAGGTATTTTCTGGAAAGTATGGGTTAGGCCGGCCGAAGTCCAGTAAGAGGTATAACCAACTAGGAGGAGGCCCAAATTGGAGATCGAAATCGCTCAGTAAGGATACCAAGCCATCGGGTGCGAGCTAAAGACATTGAGCGATATCGCGATAGGGAGCACAGCTCGCTGGGAAGGCCTTCAGCTCGTCAACGAGAGGGCTGTCACTCCAACCATCCTTGAGGAGAATGACTAAGCGAGTACAGTGGGGTCAGGTAAAGCCTTCAGCTCACCTACCAGCACAACGCCAAGTCGCAAGGTTAGCGAGCCAGATACATGTACAGGGTCTAGTCAGTAATCATGGGCATGCATCTCTAATTGATAAATCAGCCTCCAAACTGACACATCAGCCCCCTGATAATCTGACAATGATTTGCCTGGTATTAATTGTCTAATGCCAAGCATTAAATGCTTGGTGCGGCAAAAATAATCATCCTGCTACTTGTAAAATTACATTTGTAACCCATCCACCTTCTATAAATTGGAAGGGGTGGTCATTGTAATAAAGAAGGAGGAATTTGCATACAAACACTCTACTGGAACAGAGAGAGAGAGAGAGAGAGAGCACTTTACACAGTGAGAGAGCACTACCATTGTAATCAAATAGAGAAAAACAACTATTAGTTGATAATCAAAATTAACGTGGACATAGGGGCTAACTTGGCTTTAGTCGAATCATGAAAAAACTCCTGGTGTTTGTTGTTCTTCTTCTCTTCCAATGTCTTTCTTTTCTACTTTCTTTTATATTCAACTTGTAGTTTGGGGTGATATTAGACACAGATCTGTTGACTGGATTTTGGTGTCAATATTTTGGCACTAGAGGAAAGACCCCCACTGCATACTCTTCATCTTTTATCCCTGATAAGCTGTTTTGAGAGCAATGGTAAGGGGAAAAATCACCAGGAGTACAGAAATTACTACTGGCCAACCCGAAGGTCAGATACAACAACAGTCGAACATAGCTGCCCCCACGGAAGGTGCCAATACCGGCACAATCTCCTTCATTCCACACCAACTCATAGCTCTCGAAATAGACGAAGCTCAAACTTGGCAACAGCACTAAGAAGCACTTGACTGGCGTTAGGAAGCACTCAAAAACACCATGAAGGAGTTGGCTGATATGGTCAAAGTGTTAGCCCAGGTGCATGCCCAAGGTGCACCTAGATAGGGTAAAGTTATTACACCTGGGCGTGGATGTCATCAGCCAAGGCCTTAGCACAAAGAACAAGTCAAAATCAAATGTCAGCGAGTCGGTTCACTCCATTCGTCTAACTCATGGTTAAGGTCTGAAGTCCACTAAGTTCAAAAGGACAAAAGGGTCACCATAAGGTGAAAGCTCACTTCGAGATGAGAGCTTGCACGAAACCAATCGTGAATAAAAGATGGACCACGATTCATCCAACTATGAGCACAATAAGAGGCATAAAACCCCTGACTACCACTCTCACGATAAACGAGATGAAAGGAGCCGATGAACTACCAGTCATTGGTCTAAGCCCCAGGACCCAATGATCGAAGAACTACTCCAAAGGATGGAATAATTGGAAAAGAAATCTGTATCCCAGGATAATCGAGAATCTCATGAGGAAAGAACTCTGTTCACCAGCAAAATTGAGACAGAGCCCCTTCCTTGTAGATTTAAGATCCCAAACATCCCCTTGTATAATAGGAATAGTGATGCCTATAGTCATTTGGATGCTTTTAACATCCAGATGGACTTGCAAACTTCCAATCTGTTGGTAAAGTGTCGAGTTTTGCCCACCACGCTTGGAAAGGTGTCACGAACATGGTTTAGAAGTCTCCCAGCTCGTAGCATTAAAAGTTGGGAGGAATGCCAAGTGAAGTTCCTTAATCAGTATAAGGCACTAAAGAAGCAGCTTGCCCCATCCTGCCACTTAGCGATGATCTTTCAATGGAAAGATGAGTCACTCAAAGATTATATCACCAGGTTCTGATGTGAAGTTAGTAATGTAGAAAATCCATTAGATGAGAGTGTCCTTGCAGCAATCTTAGCCAGTCTCTGAAAGAATGGAAAATTATACAAGGACATATACAAGTCCTATGTCAAGAGCCTAGGTGAGTTCTATGAACAGGTTGCTAAAAAGATCTGATGGTAAGAAATCTTCGGTTCGAAGAAACCAAATCGGAAGGACGAGACAAGCACCTCCAATAGAGGCGAGAAGAGAATTGGGGATGGGAGCAGTAAAGACAGCCAAAAAGGTGGCTCTAGAGGTCAAGCCATGAAGAAGGCCTGGAATGAATAGTCTCAACCTGGAGGTCACTACGATAGCTATATCGTTTTGTCGGATACGCCAGACAGGATTTATGTGATTAAAAGGGATAATGAGATTTTGGTAGGCCCAAGCCCCTAAAGGTCCCTATTGAGTGGAGGAACCGTAATAAATTTTGTGCCTATCATAGTGAAGTTAAGCACAATACTTCAGATTGTTGGGCGCTAAAGGACACCATCGATGATCTTATTAAGAGAAGTCACTTGAGGGACTATGTGATGAGGTCCCCGGGACAATGACCCCCACGTCCCCAACAGCTTGTGCTGCAGCACCACCAAATTCTAAAGCGCGAGGAGGCACCCTCTATGAGGACCATCTTCACTATACACAGTGGGCCTCACATTGCAGGCACCTTGAACCAATCACATAATTGTTATGTGCGAGCGGCAGGCTGTGTTTTTCTTATGAGTCATGTGGAATGCGATAGACTCACCAAGAAGGCTAAGGTAGCCTCGGACAACATCTCATTCATGGAAAAAGATGTGCAAGGAATTCATTATCCCTGTAATGATGCGATTGTCATCCAGACAAAGATTGGTAATGCTGAAGTAAGAAGGATAATGGTTGATACCGGAAGCTTTGTTAATGTGATGTATAAAGGATGCTTTGACTAGATGGATGTAAGCACAAGTTAGTTGGATCCTTCCCCTGAGCTTCTTTATGATTTCACAGGGAATGGAATACTTCCGATGGGATGAATTAGACTCCTGCTCACCCTAAAGGACCTCGACCAACATGCGACTATCAGGACAGACTTCTTGATCATAGATTGCGTCTTAGCTGGGCAACCCACCATGAATGATCTCAACATGGTTACATCAAGCAAGACACTAACCATTAAGTTCCTAACCCCGAACGGAGCTGAATGCATGCGAGGAGAGTAGCAAGTATCCCGATGCTGCTACGAGGACATAGTCAAGCTTGGAGTACAAGGAAAAAAGGTACATAGGGTGTTCGGGGGAGAATCCCGGGCAATAAGGACAAAGGGAGTTAGCCACAATCTTGACCCTCACGAGGTACACGTCAAACAAGCCACTGGACCCACTGAAGAGCTCAAAGATGTGCGGGTCAATGAAGCAGATGAAGAAAGATGCCTTAAGTTGGAGAAGTGCTTACCACCTGATGTGAAAATGCAGCTAACAAAATTTCTCAAGGCAAACTTGGACATCTTCACCTGGAACCATGAAGACATGGTGGGCATCGATCCAAGTGTAATGTTGCACAAACTCAGTATCAATCCCCGAGTTAAGCTGATTTGCCAAAAGAGAAGGTCAATGACAGCTGAACGTTATACGATACTAAAAGAAAAAGTGGATAGGCTCTAGCGAATAATTTCATTTGAGAAGTACATTACCCCATTTAGGTGGCCAATCCCGTCTTTGTGAAGAAAAAGAACGGGAAGTGGATGACTTATATCAATTTTACTTACCTTAACAAGGTGTGCCTCAAAGATAGCTTCCTTTTGCCGAGGATTGACCAACTTGTAGATACGTTGGTGAGGCATGAGCTTCTCAGCTTTATGGATGCCTATTTGGGGTATAATCAAATCCTAATGGCTGCGTAGGATGAAGAACATACCTTGTTTATCACTGATCGTGGGCTATATTGCTATAAAGGAATGCCTTTCCGACTCAAAAATGTAGGGGCTACTTACTAGCTATTGGTAAATATGATGTTTCAAGAGCAAATTGGCAAAATAATAAAGGTATACATCAATGATATGTTGGTAAAGTCCAAATAGCTCATCGATCATGTTTGTAACTTGGAAGAGATGTTCTAGACCCTAAAGAGGTATCGGATGAAGTTGAAACCACACAAATGTGTTGGAGTTGCCTTAGGTAAGTTCCTCAATTTTATGGTCAACAATAGGGGGATCGAAGCAAATCCGGAGAAAATTAGAACACTCCTTGACATACGTTCCCCCACTGGTCCTAAAGATGTTCAAAGTTTGAATGGCCAAATTGTTGTGCTTGGCAGATTCATCTCAAAGATGACGGATAAATGTATCCCCTTCTTCAACATTCGAAAAAGGGCAAAGAGGTTTGGATGGATGCCAGAGTGTGAGGTCACCTTTCAGGAGCTCAAATCGTACCTTGGACGAGCTTTACTCTTGTCTAGACCAAAAGAGAGTGAGAAATTAATTGTATGCCTAGGGGTATCCTAGCATGCCTTAAGTGCAGCCCTAACACGAGAAGAGGGAGGAACTCAACCCCCCATTTACTATGTAAGCAAGAGACTGCTAGATGTTGAAATGAGATACTCACCCATGGAAAAGCTCATCTACTGCCTGGTCATTGCCTCGAGAAAGCTGTGACCCTACTTCCAAACCTACAACATAAGGGTCCTCACACAATTCTCGCTAAAACAAGTCTGACAGAAGACGGATGCCTCAGAATGGTTGCTCAAATGGATAATCGAGCTCGCCTAATTCAATATTGAATATAAGCCCAGATAAGCCATCAAAGGGCAAGCATTAGCCGACTTCATTGCAAAATTTATGGGACCTGTGCAAGAAGAGGTGAAGATTCCTGAGGCCCCGTGGTGGGAATTGTACATTGATGGGTCACTTAGCTAGAGCAGGGGTGCTTCTTGTCAGTCTGAAAGGGCACAAGGTCTTTTGTGCTTTAAGATTTGGCTTCCAAGCCACTAATAACGAAGCTGAATACAAGGCATTACTGGTGGGATTGCAATTGGCCAAGGAAGTGTAAGCTAAAAAATTAAAGGTTTTCAGTGACTTAGAGCTCATTGTCTGCTACGTGAAATGTGAATACCAAGCTCGAGGGTCAAAGATGATAAGCTATCTCTAAAAAATCTGAGAGTCATTAAGTTCCTTCCAACAATACGAGGTTAATCAAATACTGCGAGTTTAAAATGTGCACGCTGATGCCTTGGCTCGCCTGTCCATTACTAAAGATATTGATCTCTTAGGAACAATCCTGGTAGAGCTCCTTTCATCCCCAAGTATTGAGCAACAAGATGTCGTAATGGCGATTACTAGAGCGCCAAACTCCCGGATGAATCAGATCCTAGACTACCTACAGAATGATAAATTACTGGAGGATAAACTTGAGGCACGACGTTTGTGAGCTCAGGTAGCCAGATATTGCATCTGTGATGATGCACTGTACAAGAGAAGGTTCACAATCTCACTTCTGAGATGCATTGATGGTGAGGACTGCAACATTTTTCTAGAGGAGATTCATGCAGGCCATTGTGGAAACCATACTAGGGGCTATCTTTGGCACAAAAAGCTCTTCGACAAGGAATCTACTGCCTGATAATGAAGCAGGATGCTATAGACCTCATTAAGAGGTGTGATAAGTGCCAAAGGTTCACGAAGGTGCCACGGGCTCCGCCAGCCTACCTGAGACAAATGACCAGTCCGTGGCCATTCATGATCTAGGGAATAGACTTAATCAGACTGCTTCCTATGGCTCGAGGAAATTGCAAACATGCGATAGTAGCCATAGATTATTTTACCAAGTGGGTAGATGCAAAGGAACTCACTAAAATCTTGTCTGCCAAGGTTGAAAAGTTCATATGGAATAATATTATTTGTAGATTCAGAGTCCCTTAGCAGATTGTGACTGATAATGGGACTTAGTTTACTAGTGAACAGTTCCTAAGATTCTATGACAACCTCAAAATCACTAAAAGCTTCACAGCCGTATATCATCCACAAGCCAACAGGCAGGTAAAAGTTATCAATAAGATCATCAAGCAGATCTCAAAGACCAAAGTAGAAGCTAAAAATGGAGGCTAGGTAGACAAATTGCAGAAGGTGCTCTAGGTCTACAGGACCACGCCTTGTAGCTCTACAGGTGAGACTCCCTTCTCGATGGTATAAGGATGTGAAGCAATGATCCCAGTAGAACTTGAGGTTACAACACAGTGAATAATCGCTTTCAACCCGATGGACAATGGTCAACTACTCGCTACGAACTTAGACCTTGTGGAAGAGGCAAAAGATAGAGCTAGGCGAGACACTACACATTGCGAGACACTACAATTGTAGAGTGTGGACTTGAGAATTCAAGCTCGGTGACCTCGTCCTATGTCTCATTCTTCCTAAAGCGACCAAATCTAGCAAGGGGACCTTAGGATCAAACTGGGAAGGTTTGTACCTTGTTCAAAGGATCATAGGCAATGGAGCCTACCATCTAGCAGATGTAAATGGGGTAAAGTTCCCTCGAGCTTGGAACGTCAAGTACCTTCATTGCTATTATCAATAAGTGTCCCAGCGCATATAAGAGTTAGTCTATTGTAAATGTTTATGTGATTCTTTGAATTTTTG